>VZRE01007970.1:130018-357319 GCA_013396775.1 Cephalopterus ornatus
TCATGTTAATTACAACATAATTTTGCATTCTGCCCATGCTTATTCACACCTTTATGTATGAATCCTATAGATGTACCTAGAGAAGGAAGCTGATGTCAACAAGTGTCTTATGGGTCCATACTTGCTTGCTTGAGTTCGACCCCGAAGGAGGATTTGTTTCAAAGGACAATTAAAGTACCTAGTTCTTTTTGCTCAAAGTAAGCTCTGGTTTTCTTACAGGCAAATCTCTCCATGTCCTTTTACATTTGGAGCTATTGTCATTTGGAGTTTACTGCAAAGGTTTGCAACATGAAAAGGTCTTGTTGCATCATGGCTTAGCACCTCTGGTTCATGTGTGTGGCTGCTTAATGCTTTAGATGTGGTCTGGACTAGTACCAGTGTGTAGTACATCTGTGTGTACATCCCTGGTGGCATAAATGTAGAGTCTTTCTTGCCTACAACGCAGTTCAAGATTTAGTGCTCATGTATGATACCATTCCATTGCACTTGGCTTTACTACACAGATGAATTTGGTTTAGTCCAGTTTACATTTCTAAATATAATTATTTTACATATTTAATGGTCTCTTGTACTGGTTTTGCATGGCAGGATTTTGGTAGGGAGGAACTACAGGGGTGGCTTCTATGAGAAGCTGCCAGAAGCTTCCCTCATGTCCAATGGAGCCAATGCCAGATGGCTCCAGGATGGACCCACCACTGGCCAAAGCCAAGTCCACCAGTGATGGAGGTACTGCCCCCGGAATAACGTAGTTAAGAAGGATGAAAAACCCTGTGCAGCAGCAACTGCAGCCAGAGAGATGAGGGAGAGTATGTGAAAGAAACAGCCCTGCAGACACCCAGGTCAGTGCAGAAGGAAGGGCAGGAGGTGCTCCAGGTGCCGGAGCTGAGATTCCCCTGGAGCCCCTGCTGGAAACCATGGTGAGTCAGCTGTGCCCCTGAAGGCCTTGAAGGTCCACAGGAGAGCAAAGATCTGCCTGCAGCCTGTGGAGGACCCCCCATCAGAGCAGGTGGATGCCTGAAGAAGGCTGTGACCCCGTGGGAAGCCCATGCTGGAGCGCGCTCCTGGCAGGACTTGTGTATCCATGGAGAGAGGAGCCCATGCTGGAGCAACTTTTCTGGCACAACCTGCGACCCCTGCACGCTGTGGAAGGGACCCACACTCGAGCAGTTCATGAAGAACTGTAGCCCGTGGGAAGGACTCACATTGCAGAAGTTTTTGGAGGACTGTCACCTGTGGGAGAGACCTGTGCCACTGAGGGGAGGAGGCAGAGAATTCAGAGTTTCAACCCAGGAAGAATGCCAGGCATGGGGGGAAGGTGTTTTTAAGAGTTAATTTTATTTCTCATTATCCTACTTGGATTTGCTTGATAATAAATTCAGCTAATTTCCCTAAGTCAGATTTGTTTTGCCCGTGACAGTAGCTGGTTAGTGATTTCTTCTTGCCCTTATCTCAGCCCATGAGCCTTTCTTTATATTTTTTCTTCCCTGTCCAGCTGGGGAGGGGAGGGATACATCTTTGGTTGGCACCTGGCATCCAGCCAGGGTTAATCCACCACATTTTTGTACGATTTTATGCTTGGACCAGTCTCATTTACATTTTTTCACATAATTTATGATAAAGTTTAACCATTGTGTTGTTAAATGAGGATGCTTTTGCATTATGGTATTGAAACATGCATGTTTAAGTCTGTAGCCATCAGGAATGTACAAAACAGATGGACCATCACGATCTCTTGTCATCCCTAAGCAAACCTAAATCACATCATCTTAATTAAAATGTAACTTTTTCTTTCATTTGCATTGACTTTGAATGAACAGGAATGAAGAGCAAATGCTGCTAGGTTTAAAAAGAGTAGAAGTTATATTGGATATCCAGGTGGCATGGTGGAAGCGCACCTTGTTAATCAGATTGGGAGTATTATATATGACACTGTAAAGGGATGCAGTAGCAAAAGGGTGTTAACTTGAAGTGCTGTTTGGAATAGAAATGTATAATTTCTATTTATATATGAGTTTTTGGAAGCACGTATATACCAGGAGCAAACAAATTTAAACTACAAAGAATATGCTTCTGTATCTAAAAGGTTGTCAGAATTCATAATCTATTGAAACACACCTATTAATTTGAGACAGTTCCATTGTCTAAAAAAAAAAAGAAAAAGAAAAAGAAGAGGGAGAGAAAAGGAGATCAGCGAAGTGTAGCTGATTCCATTTATGTGCTGAAATAAAATCACGGTGACAGAGATTTGTTCAAACAGCAGCTCAGGGGAGATTGGAAGTTGTTCTAAAAACAAGTGTGTTTTTTTCACAGCAGGTTTTTAATGGTAGAGGTACTATATTAATATTTTTTTTTTTAGAATTAGAGAAAGACAGTGGGTGTTTGTGAGTGCATGCATCGTCTTGGCATCTCACAGCATTTCCCTGGAGGGGAGATTACTGCAATTTGTTTAAAAGATCTGGAATATGGAGTTAGTATTTTATGAATGACCAGAGAATAGAGTTCATTGTAACATATCCCAGAGAGCTCTGCAAGGTTGTGAAACACAGATCTGCATACCTGCAGGTATTTATTGCAGCCACCTGCCAACTTGCAGGGAAAATGGAAAATGCATGTTAGTGCTTTTTGACAGCACATTGTTATTTTTACATCAAACTTCTTCTTGGGTCAATCAGACTTGTGTAAAAACATTGGGGGGTTGTTTTATCACCTAAATGTCCGATGTGGTGTCACCTGCTCTGATTACGGGTGGTTCTGTTTGGACCACATGCACACACGTGCAAGTGCTTTCAGAGCCCTCAGCAGTGTAGGCTCCATCTTCTGATCTTGGTTCAAAAGTGGGGTGTTTGGAGTTAGAAAATGAATCAGACATGACTGAGTTAATGTAGTAAATTCAAAAACTTCTGCCACTAGTTAATTAATTGATCTATCTGTAAAAATCTGGTTGTGGGAGTGGGCAGAGCCTTGACATCAGTGTAGCAGAGCTGTGTAAAAGTGGCAAATGCCCAAGGACTGTTGGCTCTGGCAGCGCAGTGATCCAGCTCAGTGCTGAGTCCCAGCCTCATGCCTGTGGAACAAGCACCACCATTGCCTTCCTAATCAGGAAGAGTATCCTTTCTTAGAATTACTAATGAAATGTTCTTCTGCCTTTGGAGGGCAAAGACCTTTCCATAAGAAAAAAAAAGGGTCCTCAAATGCCTTTTGTCAGAAATAGACAACAAAACTCTGTTGAAATACATTAAATTAAAGCTTTGTACTTAAAAGGTCTTGAGATTTATTTCATTACTGAAGCTCACAGAATATCATTATTCAGCATTTTTTATACCCTATTCAGATTGCTCAGGCTTAGGAGTTGTTTGCACTTTCAAGTATAAAGATTGCTCTGGGGGATTTGACGCTTCAGAAATAAATTGCTGCATATTTATTGCTATAAAGATAATCTTCCAAACATGAATTGATGCAGCTCTGACTTCCTGAGAGCTTAGCACTTCTACTGTAGAAAACCTTTCCAATCAACAAAAGAGGGAAGCTGCTGATTACTTTAGTAAAGCTACCTGGAAGCTTGAAGGACAAAGATGATGTGATGGGGCCATAAGTACTCAAACATTCATGGAGGGGAAAATATATGTCATGGATAGTTGGTGGCTGGGAAATACTTCTGAGCATTCTGTACAAAAATAGTTTTTAATTGTAAAACTATGCTTGACATCTTTTTTCACTAAACCAGTTTCTGTACATCTTTAGTAGATCTAGTGGTTGTAATTCCTCAACCGAGTCATAAACTGGACTCTTATATTTTGTCAAGTTGGCATCATGAAATTTGAAAAAAAAAAAAAAAAGAAAGATTCCTTAATTGAAGAAGACATTTTTACTATGAATCTGCTAGTCCACTTTCTTACAATTTGCTTTTGTCCCTGTTCCCTTGGAGAGGCTTTGTAAATAGGGATGAAACAAATGGTGAAAAATAAGATAGTATCTTCTTATAAAAATAATTCCTGCTTTCCTGTTGTTTCAATCTCCAGGAAAGCAGATTGGTTTAGGCAACTGTTACATGTAATATGTATTTTACATTTTTCTTTAAATAAAAATGGCTATACAGAGTTAAGAAATTAGGAATTTTAGACATTGTGGGTGCTGAACAAATTCTGAGAGTGTATTCAAGTAAAAAATGTTTACAAGAAGACAGAAGCAACAGAATTAGGATGCGTGGGTCAAGATTGATTGTTTGTTTTATCTTAACTTTTTCTGGACCTGCAACATGGGGCTTGTGAAGGCAGAAGTAGAGATAATGGGTATGTTTAGAGGGAAATTTGGGGAAAAGTGGATCAAACCATAAAGTAGCAAACTTTAAAGAAGAAAAAAAGCATATTTGTTTACAAATTTATTTTCTGTTTAAGTAGAAAAATATAGAAGCATTAGACTAGAATAAAACCCCTTAATGTTTTTTATTGGGTGAATACATTATCTTTGAGTGAGAAAATTGATGTATTTTTGATGTGCTAGGAAAAGATTTGTGCTCATCGAGATTGTTCCTGATTGATTAATTTTCAAGATAAAGGTGGGATTGTTTGGAATAGTATGTGACATATTTTTGTAATGCTTTAAAATTAATGAAATAACTGCCTTAGGAAACAGAAAGAAAACCAACCATATTTCCTCTGAATACAAATGTACAACATATTCCTTCCCTTTTTAGGAGCCAACCTTTGCCTTCCATTACAGGTCTTTTCTATGAGTATGCTGAATTCAGTCACAGTGTGACATGACAGTCACATTTATTACATGTGTGACAAAATTAAAGCTATATTAAAAAAGAAATTTTTTTTGTTTTTTGAAGACACAAGCTAAATGCTTTTCAAATACAACATACACATATTTCAGACCTGTGATTACATGTTATTGTCTAGTCAGTGTCTCTGTTAATTCTGACAATATCTTTTCTGTTCTGTTAAGGATATTTTCCACCATTGAAATGAAAGGTGAGAGTTCATTAGATTGTTTTTCGTCTTGAGTTACCATTGGCAGTGATAAAGGATATTCTGGAATTGATAGCCTTCCTTCCTCTTGGTAATTTCAATTTAAACTTCAGAATTAGAAAAGATAAACCACATAAAACTCATTCGCAATCAGAGATTGTATTTCACTGCAGTTATTCAGCACAACAGAAGCACACACCACAATTTCATCTCTCCTGCTAAGACTTAGAAGCTGTGCCAGTACTGAATAACTTTTAGAAGGAATAAGGCACCAGCTTCTCTTCTTTTGTGGGTTCTTTAATCTGTTCTAATCCGTTTTAAAGATGGAAGTGATACTGGTGATGCGTAGGCTCCGCAGAAATCTTGGGATCAGTCATCTTTCCTGTTGATAGAAGGTAAAATCAGGTAAAATCATTATCTACTAAAATCAGGAATTTTATGTTAACTATTCATATTTTTTGTTAGATCAGATAGTGTCATTGGGTCTAAGTGAGATGTTTTGATGTTTCTTTACCGTGTCTTTGTGTGTGTTGTGCACATATTTTGTACTGTGCAAAATCTTGTTGAAAAAGCAACTCGGTTTACTGCTGACTTGAGACCAAAATAAAAGAATAAGAAACATCCGATGATTTTGTTGCCCTGAGATAACATCATTTAAATGCTTGTACAGCTTTATAAAAATTTATCTGATGTTGCTGAGCTGTGAGGATCAAAAAAGGGAAATGCCAGTATTAAGTATAATACATGTGACATCTACATACTCCCAAAATTGAGAGTAAATTATTGAATTTGTGGGGCATATTTGGATGGCATATAGTATATATATATATAGATAAGTGTGTGTGTGTATATGAAATATAGGAATAAATCTGTAAAATCATTCTCTAGTATTAATCAAAATCTTTAGTAAAGCCACTTTCCTAATAGCATTGGACCATGTTCTTTTCAGTAGAATAGAAATAATTCCAATTGATTTATTGATTACAAATTGAAGAAGTCCTACATAATGTTCAGAGAGTGAAGTTCAAAGACTACCTCTACATAACAGCATAAAGTGAAGTTGGTTCTGTGGCTTCTGGAGCAGTTGGCATAGTCTGGCTCCCATCTGTATTGCTATTCTCTTTTCTAGTCAGAGACAGTGGCAGTAGCCATACTAAAGGAAACTTGATTATCCTATCGTTTACACTTTATCCAGTGAATCCAAGCTTCACTGTAGATATGTTTTTCATAAATTTAATCCTTATTTGGGGGCTTAAAAAGATTTTCAAGTCTGTAATCTAGACCTTCTTAAGTATGTTTGCAGGCAGCTTTAAGAGCAATTTATACAATTCCCTGTGAGAATTTTCACTTGAATTTTCACTTAAATTTTCATTCTGGTTTACTATGTAATCCACTTTGTTCCCAAGGTACTAGCCTGATATTTAAAGATCAGAGCCATGCAAGTTTTTTCTAAATGTCACCATGACCTGCATCTGATATTTTTTATGAATATCCTGCTCACCTCTGAGTCCTTTCTGCTATATGATGGTCCCCAAATAGTTAAACCAAATAAGCTTGGTGCAGGAACAACATGTTATTGGATATGCTCTGGATTTCTACTTAGAAATCAGTGGTGTAACACTGGGAACAAATGTATAAGGAGTTGTAGTGTTCAGTGAGGTCTTCAAGGTGAGAATGACAACCATGAACTTCATGTTGTGCCAGAGAAGGTGATGAGATTTTTGGCTTGGGCTTCATTCCAGCAAAGTACTTAAAGCCACAGCATAGTCCCATTATGTAAATCTGTTTATAGAGGTAGATATATTCCCTCTTTAATAAATACATGCAACTCATTAGCATTAATAGAAGTTATGAGTTAACAGTAAGGAGAAAAGTTAACTATTAGTTTGAACAACAATTTTTATTTTTTTTTGGTAATAAATCTAACTTTTGTCCACAAGAAAAATATCTACACATTAGGTTTGTTCACATTATATCTCTGAGAGTCAGATAGTTTTGGCACTACCTTTTGGAGCATTATGTCTGTCACATTCGTGATTTGAGCTGCAGCTTTTGACATATAGCTTTTATTTAAAAAGAAGCAGAATTGTAAATTAACTTCTAATCATAAGGAAGTTTAAGGCAGCGGCCACAAATATGCTTATTTTGCAAGAATAGAAGCCCTTTGATAGTCTCCCTTTCACAGTGTCTTTTAAGAACATATTCTCACAAATTTTAAGTCATTGATACATCATTAGTTATGGGATCCTGCAATTATTGATGAAAATTCAGGAGATTAATGTCTAGAGGTTGAAATAAGCATGAAAAATACTTACTCAACAGGATCTGGGAGGACTAAAGGGAAGATTTGACATAAAGGCAGAGGAAGCTACACACAGCTGAAGTTTTGACTATATATTTTTAAGTTACCTTAGAAAATAAGTAAGAAGCAGTGAAATATTGTTTGTGCTTTGGGTTCAAGTTTGGCCAAGTACTGCCTGTTACAGAACTTCTTTTAATTGTTGAACCATAATAATATTTTCAAACGTGAACCATTTGTGAGTTCAGAGTCTGTGGGGAAACGATGTTTGGATTTGGTGGAGAGCAGAGAGGGCAGGAGGAGGTGTGGCAGAAGATCCAATGGAAATGGAAAGAATTTCTGCAAGATGCAATGAAAGGAAAGGTTTAGCAGAAGTGGAGAAGAAAAGCAGGAGTCAAAACGGAGTAAGTACTGAAGAAGGGATTTTGGAGTAAGGCTGGAAGACTGACAAACCTGGGGTAAGGGATGCAGAGGGCAAAGGACAGCCAGGGGTGATACAGCAGAATTGTGCGCAGTGGGTAGGGCAAGCTTACTGTGAGCCCCCAGGACTGGATGTGTTATTTCTCAGCACTACTTGTAATGAAAAATGTTCATCATCAGAACCAGCTCAATGCTGCTTGTCAATTCAGACAAAATGAGGATTTTTTTCTCTGAGTAAAAGTGAAAAATACCTCTCTTTGGCTGCTGTGGTGTGGGGCAAGAGTGGGAACACCTCCCTCTGTTTCCACTGTCCTGTCCCAGGCACACAGGCTATTGCTGGTGGCTGTAATAATACCAAGGTGATGGCCTCAGGACCATGCCATTGAGGAGAGCTGACAGCATGGACATCTCTTACTAGGGCAGTCTGTCAGTGTGGACATCCACTTATTTTGTCTCTGCGTGAAACCAGCCCTGTTTCTCTGTGGGTGGTAAGTCCACATAGAAAGAGTGCCTTCTTACTGCCAACCACTACTCTTTCTTCATGAACAAGCTGTCTTAGTCTGAGCCATGTCCCTAAATAGCACCACAAGAATTTTTCAATTTCAACTTTTTTTTTTAATTTAAATACATAAAAATGCTTGTAGTTTGTTACCTCCTTTTTTCCTCAGTGCCCCTGAAACCCTTGTTTTCTCCACAGAATCTTGTCTCAGTCAGAGCAAGGGATAAGTGGTGATCACTGAACCAGTAACTACTCAATATTTCTTTTTAACATCAACCATATGGTAAGTCTGTGATCATTGCCTAACTCGGTCAGGGGCTTAGAGACGTAAAGCTTCTTATGCCTTTGTTAGGCCAGCTGTTTCAATTGGGAGGCTGAAGATCAAGCAGCCATGGTGCTGAATATGTCTAAAAAATCTTACTGTGTAGGGAAGGGTTTTAAAAAAACTGACTCTAATATGTGCTGAGGATTCTTACCTAAGAATTCTTACCAACTATTCAAGGCTAGCCAGAATGTGACATTCCTTCTTTCCTGTCTTTCTTGCTGTTTTTCTCCAGTTCTTAGTCACAATATCAACCATCCTTTTCTTTTACTATTTAACTAATTTCAGCAACATCAGAAGGGGAACCAAGGGTATTTGATTTGCAGTTTTATTTTAAGCACAGTTCAAAAGTCTTCGTAACAGCTGGTGGTAATGCAAGAAACATTTTCTGTCATACTAGTTTAAAATAAACTTTCCAGCACTATCACAAAAGCAGTAGCATTGTGATCAAATTAATTCATGACAGTGCAATTACATGACAGATATCTAGTAACTTCTCACATTGTTGCAGATTGTAATCAGGCATGCTTTAAATGCACCTTGTGAAATATCACTGTTCTTTAAGCTCTTTAGGACATTATTAAACTTCCTGGTGATATAATTGCTGGGAGTGGGGAGGAAAGGTGTTATTACCTAGAAAAATAAGAAAACAAGCTTGTGTTTTTCCAATACACATAATAGCTTTACACTGAGAATAGAACTGGCTACTGAGTTGGCTGTGGGTGTGTGCTGTGGTCTCAACCAGTGTTCACCCAGATCTTTCCTTTGGCTTGCCCCAAAGCTGTTTCCATCAGCCCAGGCACTGGTATTGCTGATCCCATTCCCACAGGTGTGTCTCTTACTACTGTAAATTGAAGCAATTGGATAGACAGAAATTATGTTTATCCTAGGCTTTATGCTTGGAAGGGGAAGAGAACTCTGTTGAGAGGATCTGAAACATCTCCTGGAAATAACTTATCATCTGCCTCTCCTCCTCAGCTTAGGAACTTCTACAGCTATGTCAACTAGAAAAGGAAGGTCAAAGAATGTGTCCACCCCCCTTCCCCCAGTAAACAGTATTGGTAAACTGATAACAGATGAGGAGAAAGCTGAGGTACTCAATAACTTTTCTGCGTCAGTCTTCAATAGCAACGGGGGTGTTGGTGGATGAAAGGCTGGATAGACCCAGCAATGTGCACGTGCAGCCCAGAAAGCCAAACATGTATCAAAAGCAGGGTGAGCAGCAAGTCGAGGGAAGTGATTCTGCCCATTTGCTCTTCTCTCATGAGACCCCACCTGGAGTGCTGCATCCAAGTCTGGAATCCTCAGCACAGGATGGACATTGATCTGTTGGAGCAAGTCCGGAGGAGGGCCACCAAGATGATTAGAGGGATCTCTCCTACAAGAAAAAGGCTGAGAGAATTGGGATTGTTCAGGCTGGAGGAGAAGAAGGTTCAGGGTGACCAAATTGCAGTCTTCCAGGACCTGGAGGGAGCGTACAGGAAAGATGGAGAGAAACTTTTTACAAGAGCATGTAGTGACAGGACAAGAAGGAATGGCTTCAAACTGAAAGAGACTAGGTTTAAATTAGATGTTAGGAAGAAATTCTTTACTGTGAGGCACTGGAATAGGTTGCCCAGGGAAGTTGCAGATGCCCCATCCCTGTTCAAGGACAGGTTGGATGGAGCTGTGAGCAACCTGGTCTAGTGAAAAGTGTCCCTGCCCACGGCAGGAGGTTTGGAACTAGATGATCTTTAAGGTCCCTTCCAACTCAGGCTATTCTGTGATTCTATGATTCTTCTATGAGCTTGCCAATCAAAAATTCCTCTTTTTGAGTCCAAATCCCCAGTTAAAAGTAATCAATTGGATTCTTTAAGACCAGTGTTACAGAACCATTCCTGCTGCAGAGCCAGCACGGAGGGTTTGGTGCCTTCTGGAACAGGAGAAAGAGGAGTTGCAATCCAATGAATAGAGCTGCAGTATCAGCTACTCCTTATTGTAACTTTCCACAGTCTCACAGCACATACCTCAGTAAGTGCTGGCAAGTATTGACTTTGGGAAAAATAATCTCACCACCAGCTTGTTCATGACACCAGTGAGTTGCTGGTTAACAGTGTGTCAGCAGTTGTAGTTACTGCCCTTTCCATTTCTGCCTCTAGTTTAAGAGGCGTTTTCCCATGCTCTGTAATTACCAGTCAAACACCAAAGAATTAACACTGTCCATCTGACGGATTCTGTGATACTGTGTGATTGCTCCCGCTGAAGCAATAACCATTCGCTGACCGACTGGTTCCTCCAGGAGACTTGTTTTATAGCTCCATTCAAACACACTTAAGAAAACAAGAATCTGAGGAGAGACTTTATGGGCTGATATAAGTAAAGCTAAGACATTGTAGCTTACACACTGACATTTTCGGAGCTTTAATTTCAGCCACCAAATGGCACAGTCATTGAGGCAATCAATTTAGAAAGACAGAAAATATTTAGATAAACAAAATATCATCTGTTGCATAAATACAGGTACAGGGGGGAAAAAAGAGATGAGTTTGCTAATGGAAGAAAACAAATAAAAAGCCTGTCAATACAAGAAAACTTCAATAAAAACTGAGTGATGCAGAGGTTCTCTCCAAGTATCTGTTTATAAGGTACAATCATTTCAGTTTAGTACTGTGAGGAATGAGAAGTATAAGCCAGCATTGAGGGCTTCGAGCCAAACCTAGTGTGCTGATTGTCAGCAAATGGTGAAAACATTGTCAATTAGCAAAAATCATTCGCTGTCCTCTTGCACCAAAACAGTGATAAGTGCGCCCTTTGATTGCCTGGCGGCATTAGCATGAGAGAAGGCAATCCTGCTGATGGGAAAGGGCCTGCACAAATAAGAACATCCTGTGTATGGGTGGAGGGGCTTGTGAGGGGAGCTGCAGCCATGGCATGGCCAAGCACATGTGAGGAGCTCAGAGGGAACAGCATGAGCCAGGAGGATGAGAGGAAAACTTCCTTTTTCTCCTTATTTATGTCACTGGCTGATGCAGCTAAGTCATCCCCTCTGCTGAAGGAGTGACAAAAAGGAGTCAGTGGATCCCAAGTAGATGCAAATGACTTTTCATAAGGTGCCTAACATTTCAGGCAAGTATGTGCAATCTGTCTTAGTTCTGAGACACAAAGGAAAGAGAGACATTAAGAAAATCAGATCCAGTACCAAAATATCACCAAGAATTATTTGGGAACCGTAGATACAGGGGTACAATTTTTATTTTGTTTGAAAATGACATTGAAGTGAAATCTGATCTTGTTTATGTCACTATAAGCCAGTGGTAAGCACAGCTGAGAGCAGAAATTTATCGATAAAAGTCGGTTGTAAAACTGAAAATAGAGAGAGGTATTAGGAGTTTGTTAAAGTGGAAAAGGATATGGACAGAGCATGTGAGAGCCAAACCCTTTAGCTGGAGATTCAGATGTGGTTCTACTCATCATAAAGTTGTGATCCTGCAGAGTTTCATAGTGCAAAAGTGTACAAGTGCAAAGATAAACTGAAGACTTGGAAACTCTGGTCACCTTTTGCTTTAAATTGTGGTAAATTGGAAGCAATTTTTCATGGTCTTGTTCTTTGAAATTTTCAGACTGTTGAGTTCAACAATAAAAAATGACATCAGCAGCATAAAGTTTAAAGTAGTGAATTGATTTTTAAGCTCAGACAGCCAGAGGCAAAGTTCTCAGTAACATAAAAATGTTAAGCCTTGGGGTTCTGAATCTGAACACTACTGTAGATCATTTCCACTTGTAGTGTAATGTGTACAGGACAAATCTAGATTTTGGTAAATGCCTTGCTTTAAATTCCTCTAGCACAAATACATTAAAATCATTCATAGGTACTTAGAGCATCAGCATCTGAGCAAAAGGTCTGAATGAATTCTCTGAATCCCTCTAGGTCACTGTCAGTAAAAATGCTGTATTACTAAAAGTGAAAACAGTTGCTAATGGATATTCGGTAGGGATATACGCTATTGAAAAATGTAAGAGAAGATCCAGCTGTTTAGATGGTGCAGTGCTTGTACACGTCAGAAGTACTTCTGTCCTGTGGTCACATCTTTGGCCGGATGCTTCTTTTAATCTCAAAGTGCGGGGTTGCTTATTGCACCCTTTTTCTGTCCTTTTTGCAGTTTTGGTGAAGGTTTTAAGCTTTTCAGAGCTGAGCCTTTTCCTGCTGCAGGCAGCCAACACCGTGTAACATAGTGCTGTGCTCTCAATTGCTGGTACTTGCTGGTACTGCAGTAGTAGAGGATAAAAATGCAGGTTGCATCTGCCTGTTCAGTACAGTTGGAATTTAATAGAAAAATCACAAAGTTTTGTTATTTGGAAATTGGAAAGACAATACTCAATTTAATTTGAGTTAACAACAAACCCTGAAATCACTGCTGGTATTGGGAACTGTGTGGAATAAGTTTGCTTGCATTTTGCCTCTGTGATTTCATTGATAATTTCAGTCTGCTGAGCAACGTTTATTAAATTGTTCTTAATATTCCTGGTTGCCAGCTTGTGTCTGCATGATTCGAAAAGCAATTCTTTTTCGCATTTGTGGGAATTTATGTAATAGAAAAGATTTCAAGGGACTAAATGTGTCCCTCGAACAGGAGCTGATTTGTAGAATGCATCTCATTGTGCATCTCCTTGCTTTCACCTCGGGACATGTTCTTTCTGCTTTTGACAATGAACTTGGGGAGAGCTGGGATATTCCTGAGAGTGTTGACAATATTATTCCATGCTTGTATTGCATGGAAAGCTTTTTAGAGTTCCTCATTTCAAAACTCAGAAGTTTCTAACCCTTTCTGCCATCAACTTTTCTTTTCTAGCAATGCACAGGGCTGCAGATTTTGGGGTGTAAGAATTTACAAAATTATTGTTGGCTTGGATTTGATGTTTCTTTGATATTGGAGAGTAAAACAGCAAAGATGATCTCACCTCTTTTGAGTGATAATTTTTTCCTTCTTACATCTGATATTTTCTGAAATTTCAATGGCAGGTTTGGGTCAGTGTTTCTTTCAGCAATTGTCAGTCATGTAGTTATTGATTTTCATAAAAATGCCTGAGGTTCTCATGGGGATGGCAGCAATGAACATGCTTCTCACCTCTGTCCATCCCAGACTATTCTATTCCAGACTTGTTTTTAACCTTGCAGTTTCTTTCACTGTGTTGTCAAACCTGCAAGGCTTCTCTAGAGATAATAAGGCATAAGAATTCACATATAAAAATATGGTAATAAACAAGCTAAAATAATGTTAAGCAGTTGGAGAAAAAACAGCACCAAAATTTATACTAGTTGTAGAAGAGAACCAGTGAAATTGACTTTTAAAATTCATATATTATTTCCCTATTGAGCCTGTCTAGAAGGCAGGTAAATAGTTACACAGCAAAATGTCATATTAACCTTTTCTCCCTATTTTTAATTCACACAATCTAAACACAGCCACTGCACAGGAACACAGATAGTTCCATAAGACAGTTATTCGGCTGGAAGAAACATTAATCTTTAAATATAAGGTTGTTCAGTTTGTATTCTGTTACGGATTATTTAGTGCTGTTCATGTAATATAGCTCAAAGTGTTTTACTAAGCAATGAACTATGGTAGAGATGTGCCATGAATGCAGAACTCATCAGAGCTACAGATACAAATGCATTAGAGTTACTTTTTGTGTCTGAATGCTGTCACTTGGGCCTATACAAATGATGGATAGGGATGAATCCTGTGCAAAATAGATGTTTGCTTTTATGGACTAACCAGAAAATGTGAATCCAGGTGTAATATTTGCAAACAAGAAAGCTGTCTTTGAGATAAAGCTTTTTTTGCCACCCCATGAAAACACAATTGAATATGTGTGAAAAACGCAGGCAGAAGACATATTACTAAATTTGAAGCAGTATTCTACTTTTTGTTTTTCTTTAATTTATTTTTTATTTCACCAGCAGCTGGAATTCCACAAAATAACCAGACATCACATTTTCCCATGCATAGCAGAAGTGTGTGGTAGGAAACAGTTCTTCCTGGAAGACCTTGCACTCTGGACAGATAGGACAGGAAAAGGGTGGTGGCAGCAACTGAAAAATGAGAATTGATGTTTGAAAGCAAATGAGTTGCAGTTGTATAACAAATTAATGCTGAACAGCTGCAGCACTATGCACGTATTTTTAGCCTGCTCAGTCACAAGGTTATCGTAACGTGCTTTCTCTTCCTGCTCTGTAAAGGCAGGAGAGTCCTTGCAACTGGTGATACTTCCTTGGCTGCTCTGAAGTGACTTTGCTCACTTCTGTGTCTTGACCTTGTTTGATCATTTGCCTACATCCTCAGTCACACAGAGATTGGAGTGGTTTGTGCCTTCTTTGATATTTGAATCTTGATGTCTCTATTCCTCCTCCCAGTATCTTGAACCCTCTTATCTTCCATGGAAGTCCCCTGCCTTTAGCTGTATTTATTGAAGCTTATAAGAAGATGAAGAGACGGGATAGAATTTAAAAAGAGCAGAGAATATCATGTGTTCTTCCTTTAAATCTCATCCTTCTGTATCACAACAGTGTGAAGGCGGTAGCCAATGACTCTGGGAATAAAAAAAAAAAAAAAAAAAAAAGCCAATGNAAAAAAAAAGACAGGTATCTTGAAAATTAAACATTACAGTTGCAGTGAGTGTCTGCAGTCATGTGGTATGTTGTAGCATTTCTTAATGGATCCCTCGGACAAAGCGAGTATCTTTACCACTTACTGCTCTTACTATCACAGAAAGGAAACAGTCTGAAAATTGTTTCAAAGGAGAGGAACAACATTACACTGAAGCAACTACAATAGCTTTCATGTCCTGCTACAGGTAACAGTCCAGTGCCTTATCCTTTGGACTGGAATGCTCAAATTCAGTTTTTGAATATGGTTTTATTTTGCTTTGTTGTATTTTTGCATCTGTGCATAAAGGTTGTGGGGTACCTCTCCTTCAGGCATGGGGCAAAGTTGAATTTTTCTGTGATTATTAGACTATGTCTAATTATTCACAGTCCCTGTACTCATGATTCTTGAGTTTGACACCTGATGTAAACAGACATTGAACTCTTTATTTCAATTAATATGTGTATTCTATGTAATGGATAGTCTAGTTAGGTGAGCTCTGAAATTTGGAGTAAATGTTCCAAGCAGATCAAATAGACCAGACCCATTTCTTTAAAAATCTTTCCTGTGTTATTCTCTGCCATCAAGGGAGGTCAGCTTGAATGCCCTACGTGATGTCTCATGGCAAGTCATTAAAACAAACATGGTTTTCTCTGTGGTTATGCTATTTTTGCTGTGGGGGTTTAATAGTCTCTTAATTCTTTTTTATGAATTGGTTGGTTCTTGCACAGCAGTACATTATGATTTAAAAAAAAAAAAAATCAGTGGCGTGTTAACATGAGGTCTTGGTTCAGTGTGACAGCACTACTTCTTATACTAGAATGTTGGCTATGGCTTAAAACACCAAGATCTTTGTTCTGCCCCTACTCTTTAACAGCTTCTTCATTGTCCCGAGCAAGCCATGCTAACTTTCTTCTCTGAGAACTGTGGGTGATAATGAATACTTCAGTATCTCACAGGGTGCCGGAAAACAAAACTTCTGCTGCCTGATCCACAAGGAGTAGGTAGTATGGCAAAGGAAAGATACATTATTAGTCATAAGTTAAAAGCAAATGCTATTAAAATAGCATTAAAGTCATATGTGTTTCAGGGAAATGCACCTTCTGAGTAGCTAATAGAAAACAGCAGCTACTATGTGCTGTCAGAAGCAGAGAAGAAAAATGTCAAATGTGCTCTACTTTGTTACAGTTCTTAATGCACCCATTGTGTGCTCCAGCTCTCAGATTGCCTTGGTGTCCCTCGCTGGACTGGGGATGTCTGTCTCATGCTGGGGACCCAAGCCAGTGCATACTCCAGGGCTCCAGCTGTAGCCTCACCCATGCCAAAGTGAGGTGGGAATCACTTCCCGTGAGAAAGTCACATGTAGTGCAGAAATAGCTACTCCCTCACCAGTTTAAGCTCCTCCAGAGCTTTGCACATGATTTTTCTCTTTGAAACCACTGAAGAGGTCTCAAACGCTTTAGGATTGGATCTGTATTAATTTAGCAGTCTTTTGCCCTAAGGATCCTGCCGTGTGGGGAGGAATTCATAGTATTTTATGTGTAGAAAGCCCAAGGTAGGATTCTTCACTGTTAACTGCTGAGGACCAGTCTCTCTGTGGAACAATTTTATTCATGTTCTTGCAGTTGGTGTTCAGCATGTCTGAAATATTAGTTGCCAGAGAAATAAGAGTGTCTGACTCTTCTCTTGCATGACTTTTATTATTGTTATTATTGAAAGCTTACTAGCAGAGACAAAGCTGCTGTCTGGCATGGCAAGAGGGACGGTCCTCTCCAGCTAAATCTTTAAGTTGTATGGGAAGACAGCTTTGGGAGAAGTCACCTATAAAACAAATGAAATTGCTTGGCATTGATAAATACCATGAAAGTTATGTGGAACTTAGATGTGATAATAAATGGGAAAATGTGAAAGTTCGTTTGTTGAAATGTGTGAATATTCTAACCAAAAGAGTGATTAAGACTGTTTAACACAAGCCAGTTCATGACACAAAACAGCAGGGCAATATTCCAGTATTCAATGTGCCTATTATAGCGTAATGAAATAAAGTTTATTGCTTTGCAACTTGTCAAACAGCTGTGTAAAATGTGAAACTAATCTAACAGGTTATTTTTTTCTTTCTGATCATCCAGCACAACTGATGTAGAAACCTGCACATTTATATAAATAAGTCTTCAGTCATCTTAGAAGAAGAACTATACACCTAAAATTCTTATTTCTCTGGTTTTACTGTGGTTTGGCTTTTATGGAAGGGGCAGCAATCAGTCCTTAAAGTACATAAGCAATCTTTTGTACTTGACTAACATTTAAAGCTGTCTTGTGGAATCTGTTTCTTGCCTTGCTCTTAGCTGTTTGAACTTTCCTGTTGTCAGTAAAATCTATAAAAAATGACAAGGGGATTCTGGTTTATACGCAAGTGAACTTTGAGCTCTTCTAAGACAGTGGTCACAAGCAAAACCTGAACATATCAGAATTATTATTTCAGAAAGCAGCAAAGTCTGATTGTTTAGTTCACTTGATGTTCAACATGTCCAACAAGATTACAAAAATGAAAATGCATTCCTGCAATACTGCAAAAATTATCCAGAAACTGGTGTCTGGTATGGGAAATAGGGTGTTTCTTAAGTTTCACACCCAGTAGTGTATTTTGGACAGCAAACTGTTTGAGGAGGTAGTTGTAGCTGCTGTTTGGCAGTATCCTGTATGCAAACATGTCCAATGCTTCTGTGATCTTCAGCTATAAAGACTGCTAAAGTATTCGTGCAGGAAAAAACTTGTAAGCAAGTCATGGCTTCACCTTTGAACCACAGCAAGATGTTTTTCCTTAGTCCATAGAATAATGAAGTCTGAATAATGTGTTGCTTGTTTTGTGTTTATCTGCGTTCATTTATAATGCAATAGTTGTATTTCTGTATAATTCAAATTTTTGCACTTTTCGGAGGTGACTTAGAATGATTTTTTTTTCATGTACTCATTGCATTTATTTCCTGTGCTAAGTACTGGCCAAGGTATCAGTCTGTGAAACATGTATTCTGTGAACCCCTAAATGAGCATTGCAGTGAGATTTTAGGACAAATTTTAGACTTTTTTATATATTTGTAAGAAATTACTTTTAAATTGCATGTGACATAACCTTCAATTCTCAGTAGTTTAGGAGGTGATATTCAGTATGAAATATAACCAGAGACCTCAGGTTATATTTATAGTACAATTGCTTTCCTGATTCCAAAGCATGCTTTATAGAAGCTTTATGAAAAAGCAGATGTGAGGTCTTCTTTTTCTTTGAGGACTCTCTTTTGAAATTTTAGAATTTTTTTTTTATCTGAATGATCATCTGTTTAAATATTAGTAAAATAATTACTTTCAAGAAACTATATACCGGTTTCACAAAAGTTCAAATAGTTTATATTAAGAAGGCCGTAGTTTTCATAGAAATGACTGAAGGTGCTGTTCACATGGATATAAATAAAAGGAATTTCTTAGGCATACTGTGTTGTATTTATAATTTTTCAATATGTATAAGGCAACACTACTACGTTTAACCCAAAATTTAAGACTAAAATAACATATTCACGTATAATAACTGTGCATTATATATTAATGTACAGTATATTAATTATATTATATATAAAATATTAATATATAAAATATATATTAAATATTTTATATAAACATAATTTTTAAAATAACATAAGTAAAATCTCATATCCATTCAGCTGGTGTTAAAATCTCTGAGTTCAGCGTGCCAGGATTTCACAATCAGCCCTGCTGAGCCTCAGAAATATGTTGCTTTCTGACAGTGTCATCTGAGGATGTGGTTAGCCCAGTGTCACTTCAAGTGCTCCCTGAGTGCCACTAACGGGCCCTGGCAGCTGCTTGCAGGACGTGGTGCCTTCTGCCTTCACACCTAGGCAAGTGCCACCCGTGATTTCGGTAACATACTGAACAAAAACAATGAAAGAAAATCCTTCAAATAATAGATCTTTCAAAATCTTTCCCCTGTGTAATAGTCTTTGTACTTCAAAACTTATTTGCTACAGGTTGTTCGTGCTCCTTGGAGTCCAACCTTACTCTGTGTAAGAGGCTCCAAAGGTGTAAAAACTGATGGATATTTGACAAGTAGGTTGATATTGTTAACATAGGAAACATGCCAGAAGCAGGAAGGGTGAAGAATGCCTTAATGAAATCTGGAAAATCCATCTGTATTTTATTGAAGTGAAAAATAGCAAAGATTTTGCTCATTATAACTTGACTGTAAGTCAGCAGTCACACCCCAAAAGAACAACCAGGACAAAGCAAAGAAACTCCTCTTCAGACAGATAAAGGGATTTCTCATTTAATCTGTTTTATGTTAATAAATACACTTATAAGATTTTGTGTTCATGCTGAAGACATAAAAATCCATAAACAGAATATTGCCAGTCACAGCTCCTTCTTTTCAAAATCATGTTTAATTTGCTTGTTGGTTGTGTAACTCATTGTGACACAGTCCTTGCAACTCTTACGCATCTTTCTTCATTTTCAGTCTAAAAGAATGTTTTTTTTATTGTTACACAGCAAAATTAAACAATCACTTCTGAAAACCAATTAAATCGAACAGAAAAACCTTTAGCTCTTTCAAAGACCTGTGTTGGTACCCATGGAAAGTGGGCAGCACAGATGCCTTAAAACAGTAAGTCTGTAGACATGTAATAGGAAGGTAAACTGCTGAGATATTGCTGTACTTCAATGGAGATATATATATATGTAAAATCTTAAAATACTTGATGTCCTTGCTATTGCAAGGCCCTGTATCTATTTAAGAGGCAGTACTTTATCAGGACCACCGCTCAAACAGAGTAGGCAGGTCAGGGTGTGCAATTTCTTGTTCAGTTGTGGAAGCACTGTGGCGTATGGGAAATGGTTGTATCTGAAAAGTGAATTCAATAGTTTTGCTGTTTGATTCCTGACCCTTTTGAATATGAAAATGGATGTGCAATTCTGCTGCTCTTTATTGTAATGCTGCTTGGACAGTGCAGCAAGAGCCTTTAGACAAAAGCAGCAAGGGTTGGTTAGACTGCTGCACACCTGCGAAGCTTTCAACTGGAGTAGGTGGCAGGCTTCACCAAAGGTCAGGGAGGATATCTGGGAGTTTATGGATTCCCTTTCTTTGCAGATGTTACCTGATAACCCTTGTTATCAGCAGCAGCTCAAGAGGCTGAGCTGGTTGCTACCAACCAATTTGCCAAAGCACTGAGAAAGGGCAAAATACACTTACAATTATCCTGACAAAGCAGGTCCAGTCCAGCAAACCTCAAGCTAAAGCCAGTTACTTTTACGGACAGAAAGTGAATCGTATGATATCCCGGTAGTTTGTTGTACAGTTACTCTTTATAGATTTTGCAGTATTCTTTAATATCAGATATGTCAGCTTTGCTTTTTCACTGCAGTGCTTCTGAGTGCATACATAAATCCTAGTTTAAATGTATGTGGAAATATAAATATCAAAATAATGGAGCTGAACTGAGCTACAGGCATAGCCAAAGTCCTCTGTTGAAAAGACACATTTTTAATTTGTCTTTATTTCTGTGTCACAACAGTTCAAATAATAAAACAGTTCAAATCCTCCAAACTGTATTAAGAGTTTTTATGACAATGTTCAGACAATTTATACCAAATAAGACTGATGAAGAAAATTACTGAGCAAAACAGAACACTGTAACTATGATAATCAGTATTTCATGTCCTTGCTAATTAAGAAACGCAGCAAGAAAATATTTCACTTATTTCTATAGTGATGAGTTTCTATTTTTCATAGAAAAATACATAGCTTTCTTCATCCCTCTGAAATGCTTTGTTATTAAAAAAAAGCAAAGGTTTCTTTAAAAGTAGAGCAAATTGTAAATGAAATTGATAGTTGTTGCATCACAACCACAGTATCAGAAATATGTTTAGAATAGTAGGAAATAGTGTATTGTTGTTCTCTAGGAAAGAAAAAAAAAAAAAGAAAAATCAACTCTCAACTTTTTGCATTTTGAAATTGCAGTTTTCCCATTGCTGGGGTCTGCACTGGCAAAGGAGGCTAAACCCGAAGGTCTATCTGTCTAGTGAACAGGCCCGCACAGAAAACTGACTTTTGGTGGTTCCTACACTTGGAGGCTTGGAGCTTATTGGTGGTACTTACACACAGTTGTTTCTGAAGTGCATTAGCTCACCACTGTGTCAGTGGAAACAGAGGAGGGCAATTCCAGGTGGAAATTCAGGTCCTACTGATTTCCCTGATGAAGTTACCCGTTTCTTTTGTTGAGTGTAGAGGCAGTTTACAGTAATTATGGTTTAATTATGTTCACCTAATTTTAGATCTCTGGAGGCATTTGTAGAGACTGGTTGATGTGGTATATACTAAGCAGCTGCTTTAGGGTGAGATGAATCATGTCTAAAAATTCTCATTTCTCCTTATTTACTGTAAGGAAAGTCCATATAACTACCTCTTAAGTAAACGTCTCAGCTTGCTGTGTAGGAGAATAATTAGGTCATCAGCATTTCTGTGATGAGGGATTTAGTTTAAATTATTTTCCTCACCACTGCTCCACTTGGCCTAAACAATTAAGCTAAAAAGAAAGAATGTTAATCAGTGCTAATATGAAAAAAGAAGAAGAATGTGGTTGTCATAGTTAATTAGCCATACCACCAAGGAACACATGAGTTCTGGTTTCAGGAAGTGCTGAGTGAAAAGGTACAAGGACTGGAAGCCAGAACTACCATCACAGATAAAGGCTATATCCTATACAATAGTGCTGATGTTATAGCCAAAAAAAAAAAAAAAGAGAAATTTTNAAAAGTGTAATTTTACTGGGTTCAGTCTAGAATATGTTTGATATTAAGACCTTACAATTATATAGAACTTTTAATTTTAAACGACTTATATTTGCTCTGTAAAGAGGCAAGGAGTTCATGTGCCATCTGAGAACAAGCAGACAATGAACAGTGATTACACTACACAGAAGAACAGTGAGAAAGGAATCCCCTGACCAAAACCAGCACTTTTCCAGAACTGGAAATAATTCCATACTTATTACTTCTTGCTGATTTTTGACCTTTATTTAATCTAAGAGAATGGACTAATGAAGTAGCACATCAGTTTTAGATGCTGACACTGTGCTTTTTTGATTAGCCAGTTTGCCATGCGAATGAGTGTACATTCATAAGCAGACATTACCATTGAATTTTTTAATGCTAATATTTATCATAATAAAAACATTCATGCTGTTGTCACATAGGTGTTAAATTAAATACATTAATTTATCAATGGAATGAACCAAACAACAGTAAGGGAACCCAGGTAAAATCAAGGATAACACTGAAGATAGAGACAAAACTTTCAAATACATTGGTAATTGAATAATGTAAATTTTAAGTTATATCTTTTTTAAATGAACAAACTTTTTTTAAGAATTGAATTTTTAATGTCTTTTCAAAAGGAATTGCAATCTGTCATACTTCAGTGTGTGAAATATACAATTGCCAATTACTACACAATATGCAATTTAGGCAGACATAAGTCAGGTAATATCATAATATCTATGCTGTCTTTATTGCACTTTCCTTTGAAGCATTTAGATTAGCTACAGGCAGGAGTTCATTAGACTAAGTGGACTCAAAGCAACCCCATTTTTTGATTTCTGAAAAGAATTATTTTAATTTTTAATTACTATTTTTTGTTAAATATAAGCTTCAACAACATTTTTCAATTAAAAATATCATTCTTTAGAGTGCCTTGTTGGACCTTCTATATAGTTTTTATATAGCCTCAATACAAATACAAAAACAAACAGACAAACAAAAAAGGAAAATAAATGGATTCTGGAAGCATTTTTAATTTGTAATAATTTTCTGGTTTTCTCAGAAATCAGTGTAACTATGGTGTCATTTGTAACATTTAAATGTATAAAATTCTTTTCATGTGTTTTGGGACTTGTCAGGGTAAACATCTTAGTACTTAAGATACAGACCATATAACTTACTGAGCCGCACTGAAATACAGGATTGGCTTTCCAGTGAGTTAGAACTATGTAAAGCTTTATTACCTTCTGGAAAAGTGCTTTGCAAAGACTCACTCTTCTGCACTGAGTAAAAATGACTGGTTTTTACACTAAACATATTTTATTCCAGTAGAAATTTATAAAATACGAAGCTGATTAAATTTAACTCTAGATAATGTATGTATAGCTAAGACCTGAACATTTAGTGTGTGTAGCTATTTTTTTTTCTCTCTAAAGAACCATGACAAAATGTTGGCCTGTGACTCAAATTAGAGGATACATGAGTCACCAACATGCCATGAGAATATCCAGTTGTCAAATCAAATTTATCGTTTGTGTTAGCAGACTTGTTTAAGTAGAAGTAATTATTTAACATTGGACTTTAGAGAATTAGGTCAAAACTTTATTTACAAGCGGAGAAAAAATAAGCTACCATTCTATTTTGTTATATCATTAGTTCTCACAGTAGTATTTTGGTTCTTACCTGAATTTCTCTCTTGGTGAGAGACACCACTGTTTTCTAAACAAATTTATGAGTAAAAAACAAATTACCAGATTCTTAGACAAACAAGTAGCTTAACAATATGTATAATGTGGAAAGTATAAATATTCTTATCAGGAATCACTGGACTTTATTTCCATACATAAGTGCAGAAACTTCTCTCAGTTTTGGTGGACCCATTCCTATCAGAAGTATAACTCTACTGGTGTTTGAAAATTTCTAAGTATATTCTTTTAATATTTGTTTTATTCTAAGTATATTCTTTTTCCCAGGGAAAGTATACCTCTCCAAACTGTTTCTTGCGACTTCAAAATAGCTAAGATATGTTCCTTCTAGATTTTACTGTTCTTATGGTTCCTGAAACCCAGGCAGTAAATTAAAAATAAAAGCAAACAAACAAAACAAAGAAAACACCCTCCCACACAAAAACAAAGAAATAAAACAAAACCTCAAAAACAAACAGATGGAGAATTAGTAAAATAGACTAAACACACCTTTTTGCACTGCAACAACTTTAATTGATGGTATGGGGAATAACTGTTACTTCGCCATTTGAATGTGGTTGTTCCCAGTATAGATCCCAGTGTAGTTTTTAGGAATATGGTAAAGAACTGTTCCTCAGGGTCAGACCTCTTCTTGCACAAATTTTCTTTTTCTGCCATTGACTTTGTGCCCACACAAAGTGTGCCAGGGCACATGGGGCAACCAGTGCCCGGCAGTGAGAGCTGTGGACCTCACCAGTGGCTGGTGAAGAAGGGCGGCATTGAGAAGGGAGGCAAAGACCAACGTCTTTGCGACATCCAAACTGATTCCAATTTATTAGCACTAATAAAGAGTCTTTAGAATTGGCTCCTACAGCCACTTTGGAAGTCCTTTGACTCAGATATAGAGACAAAACTGAAACCATCTCTTGAGAAAAGCTGAAGGACTGCCATCCAGAACCGTGAGTAAACTGCTTAGCCTATACCGGCTTTTAGCTTTTCTGATCAGCTGCTGAGATCTCAAGTAATTAAAAAGCTGTACAAAAGACTGCAGTTTCAATGTGTTGTGAAGGGGAGTCTGTATTCAGTTCATTTACCCAGAACAGCTTTCCACAGCTGAGATACTAAGCTATCCCTTGTCTTTGTGTCTCTGTTTAATGTGTAATTATGGATTCTTAATTGCGTTTTAATGCCACCTGGTTTTTATTTCTTCATACTCCCTCTAGGTACAATTTAATTCATGCACAAGATGAATTTATATTTTTATTTTAACATTTTTGCAAATAGCTAATTTTGTTTGGTTTTTAGTTACAAAATGTATTTTAAATTATTTAAAAAATGCCTAGATCAATCTTCCTTACATGTTTCAATAACATTGACATATCATAACATATCATAACATATCATTAACAATACCTGATTTAGAAGAAAAAATTACAAATTCTTATGTTTAGATGACACCTCATCTAATGATAAAAAAAATCATGATTGAAAATCTCAGCTTTAAAGTTATCTGCTTTTGCACAACAGAACATAGTGTTACCAAGAAAATTCACAGGAAGATTTTTTAAATCTTAAAAAATTTTAAGAGTCAATCCTCACCCGATTTCATGTGAAAATGTCTGAGAAAAAGTCCTCCCCTTGAAGGCTTCACGCTGTACTGCCCAGTTATGTTACTGATTGGGAGTAGGCCACAGTACCTGTCTTGAGTTTTTCTTTTAGAAAGGTGCAGACCCTTAGGCATTACCCATGTTGGCCAATTCTTATCCCCTGCTTATGTAGCATCTGTGCTGTTTGGTTGACTTTAGTGGAATAATTTTTGATAAAGACTGGACAAAGTGACTGTCCTGGGTGCAAACAGTCTGTTGTGTGAGTTCATGTGTCTTTGTCCTAAAATTCAAATGAAACCATTCCATCTCTGCACAAACCTTAGAAAATAAAATATTGCCAGCAGAAAATCTTCTGGGAGGAGTAAGGAATCCTATCAATTGGACCTTCCTTCCAGGAAAAAATCTGGGCAAGCAATGGGACTAGAAAGCTTGCTGCTTGTTGTTAATGACAGGATGTTGGTGAGGAATGTCTGCTGCTTTGTATTGGGTGACAATTAGTTGTGGAAATGGAATCCTGGAATAAAATTAGCTTATTGGTAATGTGCTGGGGACAAAGTGAGGAGGTTTATGTCATTCATAAACAGCTGGTTGAAGTAGAAGGTCTTACAGATGCAACATGAGAAGTTACTGGAAAAACTCAGTAGGTTGGTCTTCCTTTTGCAAGAGCAGGCTTGATTAGACTTGTTTAGTGCCAGATTCACTGGAGGATTTATGTGGTTGCAGATTGTGAACAGTAGCATTCACATTTTAGGCCCCTGATCCCAAGAGGAAAATCTGAGGACAGAGTTGAGAAACCAGATTGACTCCATGAAGTATAAGAAGGGAGAACTACTTCAAGTGGTCATTATTTAAATCTCTAAAATGTGAAAAGTGAAGGAGTGTCTGAGGTACACCTGAGCAAGGGGGTTTTCTTCTCATCTAATTTCTACATCTAGATGTAGTTTGGGTAGGATCTCAAATTCCTCTGCTCAGCCATTGCCACACTAGGCATTAAACAAATGTGCGTGCCTGAGAAATTTCCAAACCATGAAGCAAGGAATCTCAGCTGGGTTTTTTTCATACCTAAAGCACAACATACTGAGGTATGTTAAATCTTTTTCTTGGATAGGGCTCAGAGCACATCAGATGCAGTTACTAAGAGCATGAGGACCTGTACATGGCTTGATGTAGTTCATCATAGTGTGAGATATAGTGTGAGATGTACATGTTCTCCTTCTGGTAGCACCAGTCAGAAAAAGAAACTCCAGGAGAAGGGTCAAGTGATGTAAGCATGAATCAGTGGATGTGGAATTGATAGGTTTAGCTTCATTCACCGGACTCTGTGTTTTATGCATTAATGCATAGTCTCACATACTTCTGTCTGACTTGGAAATTCTTTACAAGTAGTCACTCCTTTTTGGACAATTTAAGAAAGGGCTTCCTTAGCAGTGTTTTGTGCTTGTGCTTAAAAATTAAGATTTTTTTGTAAGGCATTCAGTTAAAAGTGTTTCATATGTTAAGTACTTACTGAAAGAAAGGATTATAATGTAGTTGAAGCATTGGACAGGTCATGCTGTGTGGCCATAAATGGATCAAATTCAAGGATACAGCTGTTGTGGGTGTTTGACTATTCAGAAAGTAGAAAGCAGCAAATCAGGAAAGGATTTTAGTAAGCCTTCAGCAGGTTTTCTCTGTGCTGATATGTCAGTACTCTGAATAGGTCTGCCTGGTGCAGCAGACCGTGGGCTGAAGTTGTTCATATTAACTGGTACTGGCATGCTCGTGCCAGAAGCACACTGCAAAAATCATAGAATCATAGAATGGTTTGGATTGGAAGGAACCTTAAAGATCATCTAATTCCAATCCCCTCCCGCCATTGGCAGGGACACTTTTCACTAGACAAGGTTGCTCCAAGCCCCATCCAAGCTGGCCTTGAACACTTCCAGGGGTGGGGCATCCACAGCTTCTCTGGGCAACCTGTTCCAGTGCAACACCATCCTCACAGTAAAGAATTTCTTTCGTATCCCTTTCTGGAGTTTTCTCTCCTCCAGGCTGAACAGCCCCAACTCTCTGAGCCTGTCTTCATAGCAGAGGTGCTCATCTTCGTGACCCTCCCCTGGACTTGTTTCTGCAGGTTGGTGTCCTCATCCTGGGAGCCCCACGCAGCTCTGAAAATAGTTTTGCAATAAAAGAACAATGTTTCAGTCATTCATGGGTCACTACAGAAACGTTTTTAGAAAATGTTACCAGGTAACGGTTGCACTGCAGAAGACCTTGATTTGAAAATAATTTTTTCTGCCAGAAACTTCTGTACAAAAATAGCTGGGTTTAAGCTTTGAAGAAGAGGTTAGAAGTTAAGGAACTGGAGAGATGACTTCCTAGAACTCATACATATTTTACTTCTTCTAATACCTCACTTTTCACCCCTCTAAAACAGGTTCTAATGGATTCTCAAGTCTCTAGAGACAATTTTTAACATTACTTTTTGATAGGATAAAGTGCATCCATATGTCTGCTTTATTTAATGTTCCTACTGCTCTCTGGAAAATAGCGCTTCTGTTGACAGCAATACTTTTTTGCTTTACATTTCTTCCATTAAACTTTTTGGAAGACCAATCCATATGGATTTAGGACCAAATTCTGATTTTGGTTGCACAGTTATGTGATGTGGTATAAGCAGATTTAACATTTCAATAGATGTCTGAAAAGAATGAATGAAAAGATCCCAGTTTCTATGTCACTTCATCACTGTTTTGTCCTAAGTCAGGTACGGAATCAAGATGATGTTCTTAGCACAACACAAGAAAAACTTTAAGAGCTTATTAACTTCCCATATGGTATTCTAAAAAGAAGTTTAAAATGAAACTTAAAGGATACTTAGGCAAATTTTTGTTGGTATTTTGGCTAGGAAGTTTCATGTCCCAGCATGAAATCTAATCAGGAATTATGCCAAAATGTTGGAGGTAGAGGAAAGTGCATTAAAAGGAGCGGTGAGGCTGCTGGTAGAAAGTTTGGAAGTGGGTTGCACGCAGTCTTATGAGACACCAGTTTCTAAATGCTAGTGTCACGTTTTCCTGCATCCAGTCTAGGATAATTTTTTTTCTCTCTTCTTTATCATTCCTTTTCTCTTTTACCCTGTCTAAAAGCATGTCTACATTGTAACTCACCTGCATAGTTGCAGTTAGCCTAGCCCAGGCAGTGGAGGTCGTACGTCATGCCACAGCACTGCATTGTGCCCCCCCAAAAATCAGCCTTGATGGGAAGCAGGACTTGCAACATGAGCACAGCTTTGTGATGCTGCAGCTGCATCGAGCTTTGGTCTCCTTGTGCCCCGTGTGCTCTGCAGAAGTGCTTTCCAGGACATCCTCTCTCCGTTTAAGCATGTAAAAGTTAGCCATATAGATTTCGGCCCCTCTGTTGGCACTGGAAAAAAACAAGCTGGCCAGACCAGTCATTCTGCCATCTCAAACATCTATTTCAGTACCCGATGATGGTACCCATCTTGCTGTATTAACAGCAGAGGGACACCAAATGACTAGTTCAGACTGGATATCTGACTCTTAGATACCTAAAGATGAATCATATTTGTTCTATATTATTATTTTATTTATCCCAGAAAGTTAAGAAATAGATGAGTGGAGCTACAAGATTCAGCTTCAGTGGTTTGGGTGTTTTCAAATTTGATTTTCCTGTCCCAGTATCTGTATCATTAATTCCCTGACAATTCAAAACAGCATCAGAGAGGCCTTTAAGAAATTAAAATCTGAAAGTGAATGAAAGCAAGTACTGTATGACAGTGAAAATGGATGAGGAATAAGGAATTCTGTAAGAATTGTGAATAGCCCAAGTGGTGCCCCAGGATACCAGAGGACAGCCAGGCATCAGCCAGTTTTCTGCCTCTATGACCTATTTGGAGTTTGCAGCTTCAGAAAATTAGACACAGGTATCTTCTTTTGCACCAAAAAATATGTGCTTTCAGTTTTGCAGCTGTCCTAAAGGGATTTTGAGGGGAATCTGAAATTTAAACCTTTGAAGATAATAAGGCTACTCAGAGTTCTGCTTCATACTATTAATACAGAAGTGAAAGATGCAAAGTATACAACGTGGGGACAGAAGCAAATGGATAACAAGTAGAATATAAAGAATTTGACTTACTGACATAAAACCTTTTCTCTGTCACTGTAATTCCCTTGTTTTATTTAAAAGTGTGGTATTTTTATTCAGGATTATGCAGTGTAAGAGCTACAGTGCTGTCTGATGTTGGGAGAAAAGTGTACGAGGAGAAGCAAATCAGTTGGTGAGAAGTACTAGCAGCATAATAACCTCTACTTTTATGCAGTTGAATCTATGAGATTGTAAGGTGATTTCGTTAAAGAAAACCAAAGATTGTATTTCTGTAGTTATGGTAAAAATCCTATTGGAAGCAATAGCCAAGCATTTTGCAAGACTCATCAATACATTTTTTAAATTCTCTTTTTAACCATGCAACAGGGTTTTTTTTGTTAAAGCATAACCTGCTGTGACTGAAACCTACTGATGGGAAAACACCATTGAGATATTTTGCTGCAAAGATGTTTATGTGCAAATCACAAGTGGTGAAGCACAGCACAGATTATCTGTGAAATTTGATCTTATTCATTTTCTGTAGATATGTGGAATTTTCAAACACAGTAAATTAAATCAGTTGCACGGTCCAGAACGCAACTTAATAAACATGCTGGTTTTACAAATTTCTTTTAAATGGTGGTTTCAAAGGCAGAGGCTGGTGAATGATCTTCTCAGATAGCACCTCAGCAGGAACCTATTAGACAGCCTGGGAGGTGTGTACTTAAACTGAGTCCGTTCTCTGGACAGGAGGACAGCATTATTCTAATTGACCTTCAACACATAAAATCCAGGTAGATTTTTTGACCACCTAATAGGCAACAGACAGAAAACAAGGTTTTATTTTAAAAGTGTATGTAATTTACTGAATAATTCAGCTTTCTGGTGCATGTAACACTTTTAAGGTAGTCTAAATATCAAATAAAGGGCTCTATTGGGCTTTTTATAGGCTTTTATCACCTGTTAGCTGTTTATTCTTGCAGAGAAAAGTCAATCACACTGCTGTGAGGTAAGGGAAGTTCCACCACTTTTTAACACCTTTCTCCTGTCTCTAATGCACTTGCCAGCAGCGAATCTGGTGTCTGTAACAAATCTGACTCCATTTCAGGAAGCCCTGTTTAAACAATTGTTTTTAAAGCCTAATACCAGTTACAGCACAACAATATGGGAAATACTTTATTTGAAGAATCAAATGTTAAGTAGAATGACAAATATAATCTTGTCAAACAAAGTGGTGTCCTGTCTTCTGTGATGTGCCACAAGGAGTTTGGAAATCTCAACATGTATCTTGTGTTCATCAGAATAATTTTCTATTTATTTTGTTCTCATCAGCAATACCTATTTTCCTCTGTAAGTGCAGCAGCTACCAAGCTCTCAACAGAGTGCTTTGGGGGACAGGAGGGAGAGGAAGCAACCTGGCTGCTACAATGTTTGCCTTGGCTAAAAGAGTGGTATAAAAGTACATCCCTAGAGTGCACGAATAATGTTGATGTCAGACAATTAAGCCTTCAGAAGCAGTTAAATGCCAGTTAATATAGCACTATTTACTACTGAATAGCATTAACTGTCTGTTTTGCACATATATATTCTGATATTCCTTAATATGATTGTTTACAGTTTATCACTTAATGATGGGTTTTCCACGGAGCAGTTATGGATATTTCATTGTTGAAGGAAAAGAGGAATATTATAGCCAAGGACTGGAAAGAGAATTCAGAGACATTCAAATTAAAATTAAAGCATAAATTTTTTAAGAGTAAGGCCAACAGAACCACCAAAGAAAGAGGGGAGAGTGTCCAGCTTTTCCCATCTTCAAGCCTATAGACCTTTCTGGAAAATGCTGTACCAACATAAATTATTAGGCTTAATGCAGGGGTCACTGGCTGAAATAACATGTCCTGCAGGATGTGGGACGTCAGACAGGATCTAATGCCTAAGGATCAAATGGGTTTTTTTTCTGACCTTGAGCATCAAGCATTATAATCTTTAAGTATAACTGCATACCTTTGCCCATATTTGGAGTAGTTTTAGATCTTTCCAGATCTGCAGCCATCAAATGACAGATCTGACTTCTCTGTGCTATGCTTTTAAATTCCCCACATTTGTGATGCAGAAATTCAGAAAATGTAATTTGCCTAAAACCAAAAATTAAATAATACTAAGACTGTCTCATGCTCAGTTCCGTGTTTACAGACATACCAAATTGCTCGGTGACATTTTTCTCACCCAGTCATTGTTTCAGTGGCCTTTGGCAGCCTGGCTGCTTTGAATCTGAAACTCTGAATAAATTATTTAGAATATCCAGCATTTTTCAGTAATCATTTTCCTGTTTGTGGTGCACTCGTTGGCTGCTATCCTAAAATACATCCTTTCTTCCTTTGTGGTATTCTATTTTTGGCACAAGGCACAAGTTAATACTTGTAATAGTAATAATAATGATGATGATGATAATAATAATGAAAGCAGCAATAATATTGAGTATCTTTTCAGGTACCTGCTAGGGCAACAAATAACCTTTATGCCTGTAGAACAGAAGCAAAACAGGAGGCATAACATAAATTAGCATAGCATGAAAAGAAAGAATTCGTAACATGCGAAACCTACTTGAAATGAGAAATGAGATTTACATTTTAGTTCACCCTGCAGATCAGTATCACAGGATGCAGTCTGGGTTCATTTTGGTTGCAAATAAACCAGAAAGTGACCAGTTGTGAGAGGCACACAGTGAGTCCATGGGAGTAGAGTAGGACCAGTACTAAGTGACACCCCTAAAGGATGCATGGTCTGGGTGTTATGTCCTCAGCCAGTCACTTCACCAGTCTGCTGACATTGAGCCACTCCATTTGGTGATATAGATATAGCCTCTCTTTAACCATACACAGAAGGACACAGCAGTAGTAGATAATTTTTAGGAGATGCTATAGTGCTGGCAGCATCCTCGAAAGTTAACTTTCCTCTTGGTTTTCCTTTATGTTCAGCATATCCTTTATTGTTGAAATATCTCCAACCAATGAAGTTGATATTTCCATACACTGACTATTCCCTTTCTGAATGAGGGCATCTGCCAGCTCTTCTTTGACAACTGGTGAATTAGTACATCTTTTATATGCTCCTTAAGAACAAAAACTAAATCCTTTTTCTTGGTGTCTTTGGTCTTTTGCTGATTAAATGATGCCTCCAGACTGCAGTACAGGACAGAACCACTCTACTCAATTTTCTTTGAATGTCTCTCCTCCATTTGTTTAATTAAAGCACCAAAAATCAGATGCCTTTGTGGAATACTTCTGAATTCACCTCATGAATAAGATCATAGCTTCAACTGAAGTCAGTCTTGAATCAGCAAGCCAGTCTTTCTGATGCTCTGCTCTGAGCTTCAACCAACATTACACATTCATAAAGTTCTTGAAATATTTTGCCTTTTTTTTTTTTTTTTTCTGGGACAAACGTGATTTGCACTTCCCTCACTGTCTCAGTTAAAACAAGAGAGTTCCTCAGCCTTAAGTGTTCCCCTTCAGGAGTCCACTATTTTGATGTAGAAAGCTAGTACTGAATCCGAGTTAAACTCACATGCTGACACCATTGCACCTTGCTTTATATATGTATGCAAAAAAAAATTGATCATTAGCAGCGACTCTAAGTTGTATTTAGTTTAAAATGATCTTTGCTTTAGGGTAGTTGGTTTGTACTATACCAATATAGACATGTATATGTATTTCCTTTTTTACGAGCTGTTTCCGTAGCTCTGACACCTATTGCAAGAGGTATAAGGACATAGATGCATTTTCACAGATATGTATAGATCCAATACTTGCTTGTTTGGGACATCAAGAACTTTGGTCCTGTGGAGATCAGTTCCTCTGGGGTTTCAGTGTGACTGGCATGGCTGGTAGGACATGCTGCTTATTAATATTGATCCCCAAGCTGCATTATTTTTTCAATTATACATGCAGTTTCTGAGAACTTCAGATACAGTAAGTCTGATGCAATCTTTAAGTTCTTCTGTCATGTAAACTGACTTACAGTTTTGGGGGAACACTTGGCAGCACAAGGAGCCTTCAGAAGTAACCTCAACACTTAAATTGAACCCTTAGCACATTTTAGTCTGAAGGGAGTCCTGAAACAAAAATCTCCCTCCTCATGTGCAGTGGATGATATGGTTTATTTATTGCATGAAATATGCATAGTAAAGTCATTGTTTCTTCCTGTGCTATCATCCTTTGTCTATGTTACTGCATGTAGAGACACTTCCAGAGTCCCTAAATGTAACCATCTGTTTTCTCTGCTCTGACACCTCATACCCTAAAATCTGAATGCAGACCTACTCGGGCATTAGCGTTATTTGAGCTTATTAGTGTGGGATCAGTAAATAATCTGACTTGCCCGCTAGCATTGTTCCACATGTGAGGCCCAAGTCTACCAATATGTGCCCCAGAAGCCTCAAAGTAGTGTTTCAAAATGCATAAAGGTAAAATAATTAAAGCCAAGTGCTGAAGTTATTCTGTTTCCTTTCAGTCTTCAAGGGTGTAGAAGAGAATCCACGAGATGACCAGAAGTTTTCTTTACCATTGCTACACAAGTATCCAAGAATCGGGCCCTTTATTGTTTTGATTTCCTTTTTTATTGCAGTCTTAGAGAAACAGAAAATTTTTACTAGCTTCCTGATTTAAAACCATAAATCTCTACATTACCTGTGCATGCTAGTTTAATGCTGTCAAGCCTATTAAAAATAGAAAAAAAGGCAAATTGACTGCTGGCATTTCTTACATGGTTTAAAACTTATGTACAGTATATTGGGCCTGTAGCACTAAAAGAAGGAAATGGCATTGAGAAAGTACAGGTCTAATATTTTATGGGGTATGCATCAAAATTTCAACAGAGAAAGGAAAGTAAAATTACAGGCACATCCTCCTTCATAATATTTGTATCTGAGGCTCTTTTAATGTCTTTGTACCATATGCCAACTGATATTGACCTTAACAGATATGAACAGATAAAGCTGGAAATGTGTAACTATTAATCCACACCTCAGTGGCTTGCCAAATTCTTTATTGCCCCATGATTTTAGCCCACTAGTTTTCTCTTTTAATTAAGTAACAACTGTGAAAATGTAATAAATTCTGTGCAAAACAACTGAACATACTCCTGAACTCCAGACTCTATTGATTTCAGTCCAGTAGATCATAGCCATGGGGACAATGTGCCCGAAGGGTAACAAAGTGAACCTAGAGCTCTGTCGTGTCATTTTTGTCCCCTGATGTGACACCTTCCTGCTTCTGGGGATGCAGAGTGAGCAATTTTAGTCCAGCTGTAATCCTGTGTTTTGTTCTGTGGATCAGCAGACTGGGGTATCAGAGAAGTGCAGCAGCGGTCTCTTCCCTAGAGGTTGAGGGCATCACGTCTCTGCAGGCAGAGTGCATGATCTTGCTGGAGTACCCACCATCTGCCTGCCTACAGCTCCTGGGAACAGGAGCGTTTTATTTCTCTGTTAAAACATATTATGTAAGCACACATATTTTGCAGAATCTAATTCTGCACAGTGCACAGTGTCTCTTCTGGTCATTTGCATTTTCCAGCAGTGCTAATTAAATCAACACAAGGGGACTCAGCTAACTAACCAGACTGTCCCAGAATATAACAGCCTCTTCATACACTGAGCAGCTGGTTCAGTGCTCCAAGACCAAGTGCTGCCTTTCATGCTAAAGTACCATTCTACACAAAAGGTACCTTTGATGCCATAAAGAAATTACTTTATTGGCTGGGCTTAGTGATGTACAGTATTTTCCAAGGATTTATTGAGTGACATTACAAATACTTTAATTTTTTTTATTTAAAAAATCAATCCTATTTTTATAGCTTTTTGAGAACAAGCTAATTTGGAGGTACCTTGTCTTTTCATGCTGGGGATCGACTGTTGTTGACTGACACAGAGATACGGGTTCATGCAGGCTGTGTCCTTCCTAGAAGTGAAGAACAGCATTGCACTGCTTAGAAAACACTGTCAGCAGTAAGTAGGTGGCAATTGTTTGCTTTGTCGTCTACAAATCTCTCTGTTGTATTTGGTGTTTAGTTATTTTTTTACTTTATTTTTATCCTGCTAGCTTGTCTCTGAAAGAAGGAGGCAGATTTTTCTTTTCATATGTGAAAAAAAGAGAGACTTGTAGGAACTATATCCTTAGTGGGAGACAGAGGCAGAATTAAGAGAGGGTGTCTGCCCTGCCAGATTGCAGCAGCCAAAACACCTGGGCTCTGGTGGACACTTGGGCTCTTCCTTGGCCTTGACAAAATGCTCGCCAGAGATGACCAACAAGCAAAACAGTGCAGTGTCTGACTCAGAGTAATAGTTCTCTGATCTGAAGTGTTCTGGTACCTGTAGCTGAGGGCTTTTATGACAAATATTGTTTTATTTAATTAACACCTATGCAGGGCAAACTTTCAAAGTTGTTTTGGAGGCATTCTGTAGCAAACCAGATGCATGGTGCTGCACAGGGCAACTGAGGCCTCAATGACTTAATTTTTACTTTTCACATTGAGTATGACTCAGTGTTTTACCAAAATTTACACTGCTTTGATTGTACTTTTACTGTACATCTTCTAAACTTGCCTAGTGTGATGGATGGTGTCAGGAAACCCTTTGAATGGCTTTTATATTAAGGTAACAGGTGCTATCTGTCATGCTGTTGTGCTAGAACAGCTTATAAGTTTGTCACAATAAAAGATGCTTCACTGAAAAATTAGTAGCTTTTTCAAGCTTACTTATTTGTACCTTCACTTTTATTTCACAAACTAATTTTTTTGCTAGTCTTTTAATTCTTAGTATTAATTATTAATTATTGTTGTAAGATTATTAATCACTTTATAAAACTGCACAAACGAAGAAAGATTATGTTTTAGATGTCTTCATGAAAGAAAAGAGGATTACTTATGTCTTGTTATACAGTCATTTTAAACGACAAATCCTTATTTTGTTATACATTGTTCTAGCTATATCTAGCATTTTAAAGAATTACTGTTTTAGTCTTCATCTACTTTTCTGTCTTGACTGAAATGCAGGTTTCTTGGTGTGTAGCACGTATCACCACTTCAATGCTGTCCTACAAGGACTAAATATTGCTGAAAAATACCTGTAAAACAACTCCCCTTTTAATTTTTCTCAGTGTTTTACTCTTGTTTTGACTTGATATAAATGCCATGAATGACACTTGATTCTGGAAACTTTTTGAGGAAAGGATACCCATTTTGTAACTTATATGCAATTCAATCTCAGAGTTTAGCATTGTTTTGTGAACTCTGCAAAATTCAGATTATCTATTGCAAAACTGAGTTTCCAATTGACAAGTTTCATGAGTACAAAGTCTGCAAAATGCTGTTATTCTATTTATGAGTATCAGAAAGCAAGGAAGTAATGTATTATGGTAGTGAATTTTCATGGTACGTTATGTGTTCAGACTGAGATGCTGCAAAGACTTTAAAGAACTGGGCTGCCATGATTCAGATACCAACCTAAATCATATTTTTAAACTATTATTAGAACTCGTACAATGGTGGCCTCTGTGAGCTTGCTTCCTTCATAAATTGTGTATTACTGGGGTTCTTTTACCAAGATTAATCTTTTTACAAAATGTCAGTACATAATTCACAGCCTATTAAGATGGCAATATTATTTCCAGAAGTAAGGAAAATAAGACTCCATCTCAAGCAATTAAAATTGTGCAGCTATGATTTAAGTAAAATACCTTTCAAATAATTCAAGTCTGGTAAAATTATGCCACTATTCCAATTCAGTCTTTCATATTTTATTCAAATACGTGTCAGACCTCAAAGTTCCATCACAGTTGTCTTCCGCAAAGAAGATAAAATGAAAAGAGTATTAGAGAAAAAGAATATTTAAGTCCCTAGTAGAGGAAGAGTTGTATAGACGTATTAATAGAAAAAGAGTATTAGAGAGAACAGTAATTTTTCCATTAGAGGTGAGGAGCAGTTGCTTTTTTTACAAGGAACTGGCTTTACCCATTGCAAAGCAAGGACAGGAGAATGTTTGTCCCCAGGAAGAGAAATTTGAACATTTTCCTGTAAGTTCTGCTTTTGCTTGAATAATAAAACCAGTAACAGATTGTTCCTGAAGACCGACACTCTATCCATGTGCACAGGCTTTTAGGAGCAGGTGGAGCTCAGAGTGGACTGTGGAATCTCTGGATGGGGACAGCAGAGGTGGCTTTCAGTACAAGTAGGATGTGTGAGGATAATTCCTGAGGAATACTCTCTGAGCATGCCCTCCTTGCAGGTGTGCTGGGCATCCACCTCCTGACCCCAGGAGAGGTTGCAGGGTTTCAGTGCGAGGTGACTCACCCTTAAAACCACAGGGAATTACACTGACATAATGAAGCATAATTTGTACCCAGCCAGAATGAATGAGCCCCACATTATCACCATTATTGTGTATCACAGTTTAATGCTACATCTGAGCTTTTCTAGAGAAGGCAATTTGTGTGATTTTTTTCTAATGAACATGTCACTAAACAGCACACAGAGACAAGAATGGGTATTTTTTTGTTTTCCAAGTATATACGTTAAAAAATATTTAGCTATAGTTTGATTAAAAATAAAATTCTTACATCTTTATGATTTTTTTTATCTCCTTGATTAACTTTGTTTATTGGACATTTGTGGCTAATGTAGATTTTCCCAGAATACTAAACATCTTCCTGGAAATACATCTAACTCAAATAAAAATATAAATGTTTTTCTGAAGCTAAACCCATCCTTAGTAATTCTGTTCAAGTGGTTTTAGTATATTGCAGTCAATCTCTGGTTAAATTTATTCTATGAGTTTGCATCTTTATGTGTCATCAATTTTTGAAGAGACTTTGTCTTTAGAAGCACACCAATAAGATTTATTATTTTCGTTTTCCAACTGACTTCTTGAAGTCAGTTTCTAGAACTTTCTTTGGGAACTGTATTTAGGATTTAGGTTAAATAGCAAACACTGGCTTAGCAAATTTCAGTCTATGTTGTGATACCCTTTGACCAAATAAAAGGAGACTTCTATGAGTGAGAGCATCTGAATGCCAGGTAGTATTTGACTGCTAGTAAAGACTTCTGTAATATGTACAAATTTCAAGAGAAACCTATTCACGCAAATGTTGCTGGGTTCTATATGACTGCCCCGGATGAGTGTAGTTTTTTTAATTCTCACTTTGTAAGCAAATGTATCATCTCTTACAATTTTGTGTTTGTCAAAAGCATCTGTAAAGATAATTTTTTGCCTTGTGGTAAGCCTTGTAGGAACAATGACAGTCTTTTAAATATCTCAGTAGCAATCATTAACATTTGTGTGTCAGTTACCAATCCCACTGATAAACTGGAGTTACCTACAAACAGTTGTTTCATAATTAGCTTTACTGAATTTACAAAACTGGAGTAAAAGGCAGTTATTTCCAGACAGGCTTTGTAGAGAAGCAGCAGCAGTATTTGAACGTCACTTTATTTATGCACCTACTGACTGGAACAATGAATAAAAGACAAGTATTCTGAAAGCAAAGCACCCTAAACTGCCCTCTCTGTTTGTTACATGAATGGCAGCTGGGCTTTTTTTTTTTTTTACCAACCAGTTAAATCATGGCATTTCCCAGAAATTCCAATCTAGAACTGTGCTGAGCAGTAAATTAACTGAAGAGAACAAAACAAAGTACCTCTAAATAGCAAAGCCACAAAATGGATTTTGCTAGTTAAATGTCAATTTTTTGAGGTTAACTTGGGGTAACTTTGAGGTAATGAAGTCCATGTTGCGTGCTGCCAGCAGGCTTTGGAAAGTGCTGCATCTGGCTTTGCAGTGGAAGACTCTTTCTGTAGCCAAGAGGAGCGGGGATCTGTATTGTAATAGGAGCTGAAGTTCAGTAATCTGAGATAAGGTACAAAATGCAGATGTGTTTGGCTCAGTTGATGCTCCTGCTGACAGAGTCTCCCTGAATCATTACAGACCACATTTTTGCTTCTAGCACAGTGCGCATTTCAAACAGGTGTAAGGTTAGCCACAAAGCTAAGAAAATAAATCCAGGGCATCATATCCTTTCGCAGTGTCCCTAGGATCAGTCTACCCCCATGGTGTGGCTACTGCAGGGTATCCTGTTTATCTAGTCCTTACTCAGACTACCCCAAGGTACCACAAAGGCAGGTGTAACACAGTGGTGAACTGAGCCCAAGTTGTCCTTAGGCAGTGAGGATTCCTCCACTCCCAGGAGCAGAGAAAGTGGAAACTTTTCTCCACTGTGAAGATCACAGAGTGTGCAAACCTTAGCCTGTCTTCTGGTTTTAGGAGAGCAGGTGAAATATATCATCCGCAGAGATTAGGGAATCACATATTTGTACAGAGACATACAATCCAAATATGAATGCTCATTATGGAGAAAATCATTCTTTGACTAGATTTTGTTGTGTTTTGTTTTTTTTTTTTTAATACAGTCTGTATATAGTGCCATCCCCTTGCAATTTAACCTGTAATGCCTACAGCCCTGAATTTTAAAATGTTGAATTTAAAATGCTAGGAGGAAGAAATCGAATAATATAGCTAAGGATGAAAGTATACGTGTTATAAATACAATGCATGTGTATGATATGTAATATAAGAGATCAAGAGGCAAACAGGTTAGTAATATAATATAATCTTTCTAAAGAAAGACTGCAAAATAGCAGGCTATGAAAGAGGCCATTTTTCCACCAATAAACTAGGTCTTAAAATGTTTATCATCATATGTGATAACACATATAAGAACTCCAAGATGTAAATTTTTCCGAAGCCTTTATTCTTGAAATTTGTTTAGATCTTCATTAAAGGATAATGGAATGGAATTTATTGGAGTAGCCCCAAGTATAAAAGAAATTAATTTTCTTCCTGAGGGGCCTAATTTTCTTGCATAATTCCCTCTTGGTTCTCCATCACACTTTATCTTACCACAGATTCCACAGTCAAGCTCATAGACCATAGCTCACGCCTGATGGTTTGAGACTTTGCAGATAAGTCAGATGGCAGACTTGGCTGAAGGTGGTGGTGAAAGGCAGGCAGAAGTTCAAAGAAGATTCACCAGTTTAATCTAGAGATAGAAAGGCTTTAAAAATAAAATGTGTGATCTCCAGCATTTGACTGGGAGTGTAATACATAACTCTTATAATTTACTAAATTTTGTTGCACTGTTTTCAGACTACTGCTGTAGTGATTACATATTTTACATGGAAACCTGAAGGAGTTTCCCTTGTTGAATATGTCCATTATATCATGATTAATGAAATGGCAACATTCATCTTTATATTACTCCAAGGACTATATAGATTTGTTGAGGATAATTTCCTTAAATAATAGGTTCAGCTACTGGCTGTATTTTAATAATGAATCCTTATAAAATCCAGCTATGAGTTTCGTTATTACTTGGAATTTTTATATTCTCTCTTAAAAGTGATTTTTCTGGTTACTGTTGCCAGTTAAAGAAACTATTAAAGTAAATCATTTCATATTGGTTCAGAAGTTTTAAATGCCTGAGATCTTTATTAATCAAGTACTAAGATAAGTCATACTCCATTTGTTTAAAAAGTACCATTTTTACTACAAACACTAGCAATTCCTATGACTAATGGTAATCATCATTTTCGCTTTTATTAATGCTTTCCTAAGGATATTTTTTTGAAGTTTATTACAATAAAATTTCACAGAACTTGTGGGGGAAAAAAGAACTCTGGTTCTCTTCTCTAGGATTATCTGGGGAGAGAACATGAGGCTATAGCAGTCAATTTTCTTTTATATTTAAAATCTTTTAGGGTGTGAGTTGTCAGGAGTGTTTTGGAGCCCTGGCTGACATGGACTTTCTCACAACTGGGTAGTACCAGTCCCTCACTGCTGCTTAAGTTTTCATTGCTGAATTTTGTGCATCCACTAACTGTGTGGGTTTGGAGGACAGGAGGAGGGGAATTACAGGTCACCACATATACAATGTTAGGTTGTGTACGAGAGAATGAAAAAATCATGAAGATGCTTATAGGTAAGTGGACATGCTGTCACTGAAATTATTGGCATGACTAAGAGGGGTTCTGTAGGATAATTTCAGGTATTCTAGATACTAACACAGATTTTTATCTGTTATGACTAAGATTTTCTTGATATATTCCAGAAAGAATCACAGAAAAAATGTTCTTGCACCCGCCCTCATGGGTAAAAGACTTTTTTATCTCTTTGGTAGAGAAAAGAGGTAAAAAATCAAGTACTCCTGATAGCTGATTTAAAGAATCCAGGTCTTAATTTAGGCTACTGATTGAAAGGTCAGTTAGATCATCTGTGAATGATGAAGGATAAGTTAATCTAGCAGGCATGAAATTGCATGTCTTCTACTGAAAACCTCTACTCTGGAGGTTCTGAAGAAACTTAAGCTGTTGTCAGATGTCCATGGAGCCATACCATCATCATCATGGCTAGGCTTCTTGAATGAAGATTTGTGAAGGACTCTACCCACGCTTGCTACAAGCGCGCTGATGGCTAAAAAGGCCAATGCGAGATAGACACGTCCGGTTGCAAAAGGCGCAGCAGAATGGCTCCCCAGGTGGTACCGGCAGGACACGGTTCTTTCTGCGTTGTCTTTTCTCTTGGAGAGTGATCCTGCGTGTATTCTCAAAAGAAGCAGCAGCGTTGTGGATAGTGTGTCTCCAGGTCTCCCGATTGGAGGCCAGAGCAGACCAGTGATGGTGATCAATATGGCCAAGGCTGAGATGTTGTTTCAGGGAGTCCTTATATCTCCTCTTCAGGGCTCCTCTCTTGCGGCAGCCAGTGGCAAGTTCACCATAGAGCACAATCTTAGGGAGGTGGTAGTCCTTCATCCCAGAGACGTGCCCTGCCCAACGCAGCTGCATTCGCAGCAACATGGCCTCAATACTCGTAACTGCTGCCTGTTCAAGAACAGACGTATTGGTCACGTAATCTGCCCAGTGGATGTTTAGCCATACCATAGTATGGATATAAAGCTACAGGTACCACCTGAGTACATACTTGAGATGAGACTCTCCAGTAGAATGGTCCTGTTGAAGCTAGTGAAAGCCTGGTCATTCAAGGGATTTGACTTTGCCAAATACATGGCTTATATTTACAGTCAGAAATGAAAGTTTGTTGAAAACAAAGGGAGATCCAGACTGATGCAAGTCAGGCAGCTTGTCTGCTTTCACAGGGTAACAGTGCCAAGATATTACCTTTAATTTCTCCAGACACAGGTCGTGCACAGACGCAAATATAGATCTAAAAGTCTTGCTTGCTTATAGGTATTTCTAATCAGGACTATTTATAGGAACCAGGGAACTGAAATCTTTTACATCTTAATACCAGTAAATAAAATATCTAAGGCAAATTATTCTTGGCTGAGATGCAATTGACTGTGCTGTTAAAAAACAAATAATTTAGCACACCACACTTTAGCAAGTCAGTTCTCTGAAAGGTTATGATACAAGATGAGAAAATACTAATGGGTGAATACTCAGAAGTGTTTGTTGAAAAGTTATAACCATAAAAATTTGTTAAGGGTAAGACAGATTATTTAGAGCTAACACTGAGGGAACAACAAGAGGAATGTTTGTGTTTAGAATTAGTCCTTCATGGAAAATAAAATACAAGAGTAGACTGCAGCTGCAGCATCGATGAGTTACCAAATAGGAACTTGCAAAATAACAGTTACAATATTTAGGGCTGCAGAAAACTATAAACTTTTTTCGCTTCTTCTTCAGTTATCTTCTTCAGTTTTGAATCCTCTAATGAGCTACAAAGTATTTGCCTGTGCATTCTTTATTGTATTTTTTTTCTGATTGGGCTTTGCTACTAGATTTTATAAAGGGAAGGAAACCTGACAGAAATGCATTAAAACACTGTTAGAAGATATATTTTACTCATTAAATTCATAAGTATAACATGCAAACAGAGCATTTTTTAATTCATCCAAGTGTATCTAATTTTATAATATCTGGAATCAAATTCAGTCATGGTTATGAGTTTGCCATCATGATTGGTAGCTGTACCTAAACCAGACATACATTATGCAAGAGATCATTACTGAAGGTATTTAATTCATGTCCTATCTTTCCCAGCTAGCAAAGGGAAAGGATTCATTGGAGTCAAATGAAACTGAAAAAGTGCACAGGCCTCAAGCCAGCAAAAAGAAAGAAAAAAAAAAAATAGAAGCCCTGCATGGCTGCAAGCCAGTGCATGCTCCATCACGCAGTTGTCAGCTTCCTCTCATGGCAGTGGCCAAAGAACCCTTTAAATTATGGTCTCTGGCTTGGGTTTCTAAAGCTTGAGCTGTATAATTCCTCTGACACACTACAGTGCTTCCTTTTGCTGTCACATGTGGTGGGCAGGATGTGGCCTTGGTGAGCTCCTTCTCTCTGAGCTCCACCTCATGAGCCACAGTGCATTTGTGCCACATTGCCATGGGCACCCATGGTCCCTGAGCATCCTTCTGAACTGCTCTGCTGTGGGCTGCCTGGGAATAATCGAAAAGAAGGGGGTTAGGTTCATGTCAGGAATTTTTCAATGTCTCAGTCGTTTTCAATGTATTCCAAAAAGAGAAAATAAAGGGACACTGAATTGTATGGAAACCAAGTCAGAAACCAACTGGGTTGGATGGGACCACTCAGTGGTAGTCACTGGATTTAAAAACACCTTCTCCTTTGTTTCTTTTTCTATGAACTTACTGGCAATGTCTCGAAGTTTCTTCTTTCCCTCCAAAGTAAACCAGATGATAATATTTTCTGTCTCTTATTTTCATCCTTTTGGAAGACATAGTTCTATTATTATTACTCATGTTATTCTTGATTTGTACAGTCTGTAACACAAACTGTAATTCACTGCTGCTGAATCAAAGCTGGTTTACATACTTGCTATTCAGTATAGTTTTCTTACAAAAAGTCTTATGGCCCCGTAATTGCACACACAAAATGTTGTTCTGATTGTACTTTCAAAGGATCAGGCTGCTCCAAAGCTCAAGTATTATAAATAGCACAAAAGCATATCTGGAGTCAAGCATGCTTTTAAAAAACATCAGGTAAAGCTACAAAGTTTTTTAGGGGAGAAAAGTAGAATGACAGTTGGAAGGATGAACTAAAGGTAAAAGCTACTCTTCAGGACTCTAGAACTACTTTATTTTTTTAAAAAAATATCTAGGAGAAAACATCACTATTATACCAGACTTAAAAAAAAAAAGTAACTTATGCCTAAAGAATTGAAAAACGCCAGTTAGTTCAGAAAACAGAATGACTTTTGAAGAAGAAAATTTGTCTGTAGTTCATCTGACTGGTCTTTAAAATTGACTTTGCTAATCTTACAGTATATACTCAGATATTCAGAAAAAAAATAATATTTTTTCCATTGTGCTTGGAAGCTGGTAAGTTTTTTTTCATATACACCATGTACTGGTTTTATTTCTGTTAGAAACTTGCTTTTGAATCTGCATGTAACAAATGCAGGGCTCTGTAACATGTAACAAATGTAGGCATCTCCTCCTGTAAATATACATTTTTGTACTCCAGTTTGGAATATGCAATTTGCCAAAATTATCAGGTGACTCTTTTTATGAAGTGCTTAGGAGGTTTTAGTGCATTCATTACACATGGTGAACTAAATGAACTAAATGGCTGTGTTTGAAGCAAAAGGCTGTAAATAAAAAATGCACTCTGAGGGTCAGAAATCTGTGTAGGTTCCTAAAGTTACTTACGTTATAAGTTGAGTGATTCAGGTTTGTGTCAGTGGGCAGGCTACAGCTGTTGTTCTCGAGCTGGCATTTTCTCAGGCTGCCAGAAAGCATCTGCATCACTGGGCATGTTCTGTATATTAGAGTGAGAAGAGCAGGAGCTGCAGGACCTTTACTCTCTGCAGCCGATCAGAAAGGACAGAGGATTTGGAGCATCGCTCTGCAGCCTCTTCTAGCCCTTGCCTTGCCTCCTCTGAAAGCTCAAGAAATTAGCAAGAGTAAGGACGGTTTGGTCTGTAAACTGAGCCCACGGCTCCAAACAGTGTTAGTGGTACAAAGTAGTAGACTAAGGGGTTCAGCTGGGATCCTGGAAGAACAGAGATCCATATGGAAGTTCTCAGCCTCTGGGAGCTGGGCTTACAGGTATTTCTTTGTGTCTGTTATGAGCTGGGGTGCACTTTTTTTTCCCTTTTGATTATGAAATTTCAGTGGTTTCTTGCCTTTAGCTAAAGATGAGAGAAATTATTTATGAGCTTTTTATAAACCTGGAACAAAATGTTTTGAAGTTATTGACAAAGAGCAGCAATAATAAGATTATGGACTTGTAATTGGCAGATAAATAGGAATAGCTGTAAGGAGAAATGTATTTTCATTTATAACCGTTTGTGCTCTGCAGTGACTTTCAAATAATTAGGTAGGAATGTTATATGTCCCTTTTTACAGGAAAATCTTTATATAGTCTAAGTCAGTAAGACTTTTGGCAGAGGGTTCAATAGCAAATGCCATTTGAAAAATGTTTGAAGGTTGAATGTGTGAAGCAACAAGTTAGGGATCTATCTGCTTGCAATTTTTCATCTTGGGATTATATGTCAGAGTAGTAATGATTTTCTATATTTTTGTAATGTCAGAATATCAGAGAGGGAAATTGAGTTATTTATAGTTATTTATAGATGTTTTCTCCATAATTATAAATGTGATCCATATTCAGCATGAAAAGAAATGAAGAGGAACTATATCAGGAGATGCTTATTAATTGTGTTGGATTAGATTTGTAGATATGCCTTTCATAGTCATTGATTAAAGTCATTGGCTAAACAGTAGTTTAAATTGTTTTGTCCTAAAGTAAAAGTGGCAAATACATGTTTTTTAACTCATTTTTTTCCACATTTGCAGTTCTGTGCTGAGTTGTATTACTAATGACTCTTTTTGGTGGTGGAAATAAAATATGAACCCTTGCTTGTGATAATGTCTCCTTCAGATGTGAGATCTATCAGAAATAAATAACAAAATGTTATGTAACATTTATATGATCATTAAGTACAACCACACTTTATTCTGGTTACACATGGGCTGAAAACACTGAACATTGCAGAGACATTTTGAACCAGGATTTTTGGTTTAATAGGCAGGTGGGAAATTGGCATGAGGCCATGGGAAACATAATACCCAATAATGTATTATACCTAATAATGTATTATTTAAATACATATGTAGGTAATTCTATACTAACAGTATGTTTAAGTTTTGTGCAGGAAAAAAATTGAAACTCCATCTATAATCCTATATGTATTTTCTGAAATGTAAAGATGTAGCCAGTTTTTTTCATTAACTGTTTTTAACCTTTAAAATTATCAATAGTTAATAATATAGTATCAACTTCATACCTTAACCAGAAAGCTCTTTGTGCTTCTGTCCCCCATCGTTACAGAAACATGAAGGAAAATGAGCCACAAAGATTTCACAAGTGATTCATCGCTTCCATCAAGGCAATATAATTTTAAATCATGCTTTCATTTGTCTTTTCCCTGACAGGAGGCATTGTTGATAAGGACCTTCGTCACTACCTCAATTTGCGGTTCCAGAAAGGCTCGGTGGACCATGAGCTCCAGCAGATCATAAGAGACAATCTCTACCTCCGCACAGTGCCATGTAAGTAGGGTGGAGATGAATAAATGTGTTTTCTTAGTGGCAACGGACTGTCTGAATTAATGCTGCTGAGGCCATTTGCAAGGTGTGAAGAGGTGGTCTGTAGCAATCTTCCTGTAAATAGATTTGTGGCTTGGTTCATGTCTTCTGCATTATTGCTGAGAAATTCAACTATGTATTGCCGAATTAATTTCTAAAGAGGTGTTTCAAAGTTGTAGTTCCCATAAATGGTGGCTGTAGAATAATAATCATCTTATTTCTTCTGCAGTTCTAGGAAGCAAAACTTTAAAGAAAAAAAAAAGCAGTTTTCTATGCTGCTTAAAATGATGTCCAACAGAGGGAGTTTGATCTGCCTCATATTTCACAGTATTGTACATTATATAATACTATAATGGGATTTAGAATGCAATAGGGCAACAGAGGAAACATGTAAACTAGGAGATGTAACAGGAATTGAAGTTAAAGTTCATACTATCTTGCATACATGTTCATCTGTTGCTGCATAAGTCAATGGTATCTATATCCAAAATATTCTGAATCCTTGAGAATCGTTTTTTCCTACTGACAGTGTTCACCTGTTTTGACAGTAGACATGGAATGAAGCAGAGTCACGTAAGCCATGTCCGACTGTCAGGGCCGTGACTTTCAAGAGCAGATCTACTTGTCTGACAGGCCGTATATCATTTAAAATGGACTGAAGTTCCATTACTCTTCCCTCATAAAATAATTGCTTAGTAGACATAAAATGGGTCTTCTGGTTTTGGCAAAAAAAAAAAAAAAAAAAAAAAGGGTGCACTTTTGAACTTAAAGGCTTGACAGAGGAATGACAAGCAGAGGAAGGTATACTGAGTGTCTATGCTATTTATATGGTAATCTGTGGATGCTCTTTGAAAGCTGAGTTGTTGTGAATGCTACTGTAGATTTTTTGTTTCATAACGTTAAAGAACGGAGCTTTGAAAAGATCCATCTAAAAAAAAAAGATGTTCAAGCGTTTCCATTTTTTTTGGAAGCTGATGATAAATAAATGTAAATTCTTAATTTCAGGAGTTCCATTTGCAGCAGATTAGAAAGGAATATGGAGAAAAACATTTAAAAATTATTATCTGTATGCAGAAAATCAAAAACATTACATTTATGTGAGATTTATTATGAGTTAGGTTTGTCTGAAAATGCTGAGAAACATCACAGCTGAAGTGGAAATGCAAGTACAAATAAGTTTTGAGATTAAATCCCATTTCTAAGAATGTCTGGAAGGGTCATTAGCATAAGAGTATGCATATTATAACAGTACATGCTCATTAGTGCCAGAGATCCAGAATAAAAAAGAAGCAAATCCAGTAGTATTGCAACTACTGAACACCTGTAACAGATCTTGTTGGCAATATGGGCACGGGAAGGAGGTTTTGGCATTGCTTTTTTTTTAATCAAAGCAATAGTAAAATGTTCTCATTTGTCAAGTAAAACACAGTACTCACAGAAGAAAATTTGTCATTCAAAAAATAACACTGCAACCATGAAGACTATGGTTTGAAACCTATAAACAATATAATTAATTAAAAAAAGGTAATAATAATTTTCTTCTGTGGCTAATCCATCTTCTGTGTCATTTTATGTGGTTAAATTCTTAGGTCATTATGGCATTACATATTGAGCATATTCAACTAAGTAAAAACCACATTTTGAAATACATTATAGTGTTGCAGATGACAACAGCTGAATTTCTATGTAAGCTGGCATGTTCTTGGAGAGTTGAGGACTCTTCAGCAGTGGTACTGGAAAAAAAATAGTGCCCAACTGGCATATTTTTTTCAAAATTTTCTTGAAAATCCTAGAAAAGTAATCCTTCTGAAATGTGGGTATTTTAAAATAAATAAATTATCAAATGCAGACAGGATGATATGTGATTAGCTAAAGAATTTTCCACAATCGGATAAAAAAAAGTACACTATCACATAGGTTGCAACCCAGATTTCCCCTCAATCATAATTGTGATGAATCTTTTTTTAATGCAATTGTACTCTATCTCCAGCATTCATGTTTAGGAGGGAAAAGTTTTCAACTGATTTCTTATTTTCATATAACTTAAATAATTTTTTAATCAAAAACTTACTTTTCAAGGGTACAGGTGTTCAAAATTTTCTCCTTTGAGCATTATATTTTTTAAGGTCTGTACATAATCTAAGAGTCCTGTTTATCTGTCCTAACACTGTGCTTTACAAGTGGTGGGGAAATTTCTTTAGTATGCGGTGGTAATATTTAACTGACTATACCACTGCCCACAAGTTCGAATAATGAGTGCAGCCTAACCATGAATTTATTACAAATCTTGCAACGCTTGCCAACACAGCAAAAGCAGCGCTCCATTTGGTCAAGTTCTTGTGGAGAAAAATGGAGAGAGAAAGCTAACTGCAGGCAGCACAGCCTTTATTTCCAGCGACAAAGTTGTAACACAAAGAGGGAAAACAAATGAAAGAGAGGTGGCAACCTTTTCCCTTTAAAAATGCATTTACAATCTTTCCTCTGTTATAGAAGTTTAATTGCCAGTGAAACCATAAGAACCTGTATAGAGAGTACTCGACCTTGAGTTTTTACTGTTCTTTGCTTTTTGTTCGGGCTGGCAGCATTGGCCTCAGCTGTGCAGTGGGCATGACCACTGGTTTCTCAGCTTTCTAGGTCAGACTAAGTCATTCTTTCACTTACATTGAATGAGTAAGTATTCTCTGTGAAACTAGGAAGCAGAGCTCTAAATCCATACCTGTTTTACGTTAGGATCAGCCAATTTGAGTTAGGGCAGCTGAACTGGTATTTACTAGAAGCTAGATAAGGTTGGGGCTTGTACCCAAGCCTGGCAGTGTTCAGGGCCAGGCTTGAGCAACATGGTCTAGTGGGAGGTGTCCCTGCCCATGGGTGGGGGGGTTGGGACTAGACGATCTTTAAGGTCACTTCCAACCCCTTTACATTCTATATTTCAGCGATTCTAGATAAGAATTTGAATTGACTGTTATACAAGTGCACATCCCTGTGTGCTCCAGAGGTTGGATGGGCCAGAAATACGTGGCATGAGGATAATGGATCAATTCTGCCTCTGGAATTTGTAGCCCCTGTGGATGGGATGAATTGGTTGGGTTTGTGATCCTTACATTTCTCTATTTTTACTAATGTGGTGCCCCTTTCTACTTAATCAGAAATGACCATGCAACCCCAAGAGTCAAATGCTGCCTTCCATAAGTGGTTACAGTTCTCAATGCCATACAAAATTGGTTTTCCCTGCATTGCCAACAGGAATTACATACATGTATCCCAGGGCAGGATGTGTGATTGTATTTGCAGCAGTCAAGTTACAGACATTAAGAAGACAGTTCTGGGGGACAGAAAAGTTCACAATTTTCCAAATTCAGAAGACCTACCTAAAGTTTGTCGCATGCATTTTCTTCCCCTTTTTCTGGTGTGTGGGATTTTAGCAGTTTTCATCTCCTAAACTTATTTCTGAGGTTATTAAGAAGCACTAACCGTTGAAGTTGTCCTACAGAAAAGTAGGCGTGGGAAAAATAGTAGCTGTTAAACACAGGTCAACACTACCTGACACTATCCATCCAAGTCCAGGGATTGGGAGAAAGGCCATGAAATACCTGTAGGACTCTGAATGCTACAGACAGACAACAACTCAGTTATGTTGCATCTTGTGTTTGGTAGTGCTCTTGGCAAACTGCAGTTTTCCTGTGGGCAAGCAAGTTTCCAGCCCTCACTAATGTGAGAAGAGAGAGCTCTAACTTTGTGTCATTGCAAGAATAAAGCTTTGAGGAGAGTACATCATAGGAAAGCAGTTTTAGTAGTGACAGGCATGGTCAGACCTGTCTCCTTTGATATGTCCTTCCAAGCACTTGCAAACTCCATTTCTTTAAGAGCTGGCAAAATACTGTAGCTGTGGTTGAAAATAGAATCTGTGTATGCTTCCTTCCTAGACAGGGAATATAAAATGATAGTGGAAAACACTTTGATTAAACAGCAGTTTAAAAAGTCAAACAATGACAAGCTGATACATTGAAGTAAAAATTCATCTATTAATTTGAAGAGATGCTTATTGATATCCTCTGGGATATAACCTCACATCGACAGTTGCTCAGGTGAGTTAGTCTATCCTGCTGCCTTGATGGAAGGTTCAGCCCATAAATACATGCTTCACAGTGAATATGTGAAATAATAATAATAATAATTTAATAATAATAATAATAACTTTTAAAAGTTATGGGGATGAGTATGCTTTCTTCCTAGTTTTTGCATTTAGAAAAAAAATAATGATGTAAGAATGGAGAGGACTGGGTGTGTGGCTCAGGCTTACTGCACTGGATATTGCAGTACTACTACTAACACAGAAGCTGGAGGAAGGATGGTTTAAAACATTTGTCAGCAGCATAGGAAAAAAGGTTCCTTGTGACTCAGCCACATGCTATATGTGAGTGACCACAGGCAAGAAATGGAGTCATTGTATACAGCAGTTCCCCACATGCCAAATTCTGATAACAAATCCCCTTTTTGCTTAGTTTACCTATTGATGTTATGGGTGCTCTGTATTAGGTAAATATAATTAACACACTGGACTGCAAATATTAAGTCTATGAACACTTCATAATATCTTTCCTTTCTGCTGTGACTTCTTACTGTTTTCCATCTTCTGGGAATATTTAGATTCATGGGTCATTTTGAGTCAATTTAAATAAGAGCCTCATTTTCAAATATAATTTTGTTCTATTGTGGTTTGATATAATCTGGTCTATATACAAATTTAACCTACGTGCTGCAGTGTTGTCTGTGTGCTGTTGAAATGTTATATATTGCAACATGCTTCTGCTTATTGTCTAGCCTGCTTCCCAGAAACAAAAGTACATGCAGTGATATATTTTTTTTTTTCTGGTATTGGTTTTATTTGTCATAAACAACAAAGGTAGCGCCATTAGCTTATATTTCTGTGATACTGAAGTCAATAAAATGTGTTTCTACTTCAAGCCTTTAGGGAATTCAGTTCACACTTTCAGACCTGATGAAATCTCCACCTACAAAACAAAGCAAAACAAATAAGGTTGTTCCTTCTGTCAGAGAAGTGTATTACATTGGGAAGCCATAAGTCATTCATAGTCTGCTTCATGGGTAGCAATCAGAAGTAAAGAACTTGGGGTATGGGAGACTTTCATCTCCTGGTGATAGGTGTTTTCGTAGTTTATATTCCTTTGAATACATTTTATATTAGTCACAATAATGAGTAAATTCTGAAAGAAGCCCCTCTTACATATCCAGATTTTCACCTGGGGTTTCTGATTTCCATGTTGAGGAGAGTTGCAGAAGTCAAGTGGGCAGTAACTATATATTGGTTGAGGGTATCCCTGACTAAGAAGCTCTCCTTGCACAACTCTGCTGCTCTGAATAAGGATATGAGATATATTTGACTAATCTCTATGTTTGGACAAATATGAAGCCTTTCAAATTTTTTTTTGAAAAATAGTTTTTTTCCTGTTCTAAGAAGTATAGAGCCAAGAACATTCAAAGGGGAATGTGTGAAACAAACTGGCCAATGGTTTCATAGATTTATCTTACAAGTTTGTTCAGTGTTGAAAGTATCTTACGAGAGATATTGTCAGTTAAAGATGTGCCAGTTTGGCATCATATGGAACTATTGTTAGGTTAAAATAACCTGTGCTTAGCACACTAAACTGCCAAGAAATGTCTGCATCCCTGGAACTAACAGCACCCAACTTTAATGATGAATTTATTCTTCCAGACAGGGTTAGCTATTGCTTAGACTTTGATGGTTCAGAATAGAGCAATGCAGAGCTCTAGGAAAATGTTCTTGTTGAATATCTAATGAAGCACACCACCAAGGTGTATTTAAAGTGGAATCATTGGCAAGTATATTCAGCCTTTTTTGGTATCTCAAGGAAAATTAGATCAAATCAGGTAATTATGTGATTTGAGGGCCCCACTGTGCTACACTGCGGCAGCCACATGTACCAAAAGATGATGAGGACATCGCTACTTCAAATAACTAACAGCCTAAATAGAAGAGGCAAAGATCAATTGAAAAATAAACACATAGCACGGACAATGCATGAGTTGTCCTGCATGAGGTAGAGTGATGGTCAAACTGGTGCCTGTGGATTTTGCTTTCTTTTCCACTGCTACATTCAGTGTTCCTAATAACCCGCTGGAAATGCACAAGTACAATGACCTGTTTCTCTGAAGATGCTGGGAATGTCTGGTTAAATGAGTTTGGCTTATGCATCTTTCCACATGCTGTCATGGGAGTTTTTGTCTGTTTCAGAGTAGGGTGGTAAAGGTTGCAATCAGCACTGTGCTGCCCCTCCATCAGTGGGTACAGAGCATCTTTGGGTTGCAATGCCATTAGGAGGAAGCAGTGGATGAAAAGGAAATCAAGCAAAAAAATTTTTTTAAATGTATTTATCAAAGTGATTTTATTTTAGTTAAAGTCTAGGGTAAACAGATGTCCAAATTATGTCTACAACTAGCAATGCTGATGGAAAACATTGTACTATTTGTTAGTCATGAGAGGGAAAAAGAACATTACACCTTCCTTTCTCAGAAATTTCTCAGTTCTACATATTGGGAGCATCAACTCTTGTCTATTCTGTGACTAAATACTCACTTTAAAATAACAGGTATTCAAAGAAAATAAATACTGTTCAAGATAAAGGGGGGAAGGAATGTGTCTCACGTAGTATAAATGAAGTATGAAGTGATAATAGATGTAACAAAATGAAGAGCAGTAGTTGTTACCACTTCTGATATGAGAGCTTGAATGTTCCATAAAGATTCTATGAAGACATTAAGCTGTTTTTATTGGCTGTACTGTTACAACAGCTTCTGTTTCTCAGAGATCCTTGCACCCAAATCACATCTGTAAGAAGCTGAGGCTGCTAATTCTGTCCCCTCCTCCCATTCTTTCACTCCTTTCTGGTCCCTTAAACATCATGCTTTTCTCTCCCATTTTCAAAACCAAATAATCCAAAATCAGTAAATATTTTTAATAATGCAGTGCCAATATAAATTATTTGTCGAACAGGTAATCTGTTGCCTTGCCCACTGGAGAGTTGATATATAGCAGTGAAAAAAGGATAAGAAAAAGTTCTGAAATTTCAAACCCAATCTTTCTTAAGCAGTTTTCCTACAGAAGAATATCATATGTGTTCCTTATTTGATGTTAGCTGGCATGCGATTTAAAGAGTTCTGAGTTCTTGAAGAGCTCTTAGAATCCATAGAATAGTCTGTAATTTAATGATCTTGTCTCTGGCAAGCAGCTCAGGTTATTTATTTGTGATATAACACATGCATAATGGCAGATGAGAGTTTAGTTACTATATTTATGCTGGTTGTCCCCAGGAATCTATTCATTTTTATTTAAACTTCGGGGAGGCTTTCTAGTGTTGCAAAATGGGTTCTCTAATTCACATCATACCAAAAAGACAAAGGATAATGGCAGTTTTACATGAATTTTGATGACAGCACTAATCTTACTGATTGCTTGAGAACTATCAGGAAACTAGAGGGGCGATAGCATGAATCTGATGAAGTGCCTTGTCTCAGCAGGAACAAGAATAGCAGATAAGAGAAGAGGCCACAAATAACTTCTTTCACAAGCATAAGTCATAGTTCCTGACTAGCCTAAAGCAACTTGAAGTTTGGGTAGAGGCTGTATCTCCCTATGACAATAGGCTTTTTCAGCCTGAAGGCCTTAGATGTACTTTTGACCTTTCTCCTTAAATAACCAAAGTAGCTTAGACATTCTGAGAGTAATAAACATGAGGAACAAAACTTGCAGCATTACTGAATATAAGCATTCCTATGATTTCTAAACCGTTGGTTTGGTTTTTTTTTTTTTGTGCATGAACTTTCTGAATCACCTTCTCGATGTTAAAAGATTTAGAAATTTGTCTTCTGGATAAATTTAGCCTCTATCTACAGTCAAATAAATAGGTCAGAAATTTGATTGTTTTTCTTGAGGTAAGCTGAGATACTTTAAACAACTGTCTTCTCTCAGCTGTAGAAGATAAACTGTCAGAGAGACAGGATAATCTTTACTTGGTGATTTTCATCTGAAGAACAACTGAACAGAGAACATGGAGCACCAACAGCTGCTATTAGAAATTCAGAACAATATCAACAAAACAAAAAGAGTTCTGTAAAAGAATCAATATTCTGAATTGGGTGACCAGTTAAGCTACTAAATCCATATTTGCATCATTGAATAAAAAGGTCCAGTATCATTTTTGGCAGGATGTGTTTCTTTTGTTTTTCTCTTCTTGGATTTTCGTCTACAATCACAACAAAAGCAAAGCAGTGTAGTGATGATGGATGTCCTTGTGAATAGATCATCTGGTGCATACTGAGCATTTACATGAATTGTTAAGCAATTGGCCAAGTTCACCGAATAACCAACTCACATTTATATCTCTGAAGTGCTCCTGTAGTTCAGTAGTAGCCTCACACCAACCTGGAACCCAGGTCCTTGCTGGTTGGTTTGGACACTGTGCTCTGTGCAACCAAATCCCTTCCTTTGAAAAGGTCACAACTACATTACCTTAATGAGATTATGTAACTCAGACTGCTTTAGACCTTTTTTCAAGATTGAAGATTTTTTCACACCTCCACATTTAGAGAAGAAGGCATCACTCATATTTTCTGTTCCTTATGAAAAAAAGAAAGCATTTCAAATATTCTGTGCGTAGTAAGCCAGGGTCAATGGGCTAGTGCCTCTAGTGGCACCGTGTTTTTGATTCAAGAGTAGTCTGGCTAGAATAAACACCTTTGAGGTGAAAAAAAAATTTGAGAATGAAGATTACAGAGGTGCTTTTTAACATCTGAAGAGTGAATAAATCTGTGGTTTCACCAGTAGAGTTGAAATTAATTTGTAATTTACTGGTGTAAAACTGTTATGAGGAAACTCCTTTTCTGCAAGTCCTTCTCCTTTTATTTTCCTGTATCCTGAGGATACTGCTGTCCTGTCAGAACTTTACATTTCTCCTGTATCTCCAGGTTTTGATTCTACCCAATGCATTTTTCTTTCTCGAATGTATTACTGTTATTAGCGTATCAACCTCTTGACTAGCATTCATTCTAATATGGATTATTCAAATAATTCTGTCAATTTTATTTCAGCAAGTCTGAATAGAAAAAATTTCTTACTTTGGAGATGGGAGAAATATATTTTGGTTCAAAAAATAATTATAATAATGCAGAGGCTCCATACTGTATTTCTAATGAAAGCAAGGATCTGGATTTGAATGCAAAACATATTGTAATTTCAGCTTTAAAATTCTTCTCTTTGAATTTTAAAAGCGTGGCCTTGACATATATTAAAAGGCCTAGAAAACACTATACTTTCCAGTTGAGATTATATATTTTTAGTATTAAATTTCATAACAAATTACATTAGCCATTATTTTATCAATATATTTCCTTTGTATCTTTGTTGAAAATAATCACTGATAGCTGTGATACGTTGCTAAGATATTTTCACATTGTTCACAAAAATAGTGAATTACTTTATATGAAGGAAAGCATAAAATTCACTCTGGGCTGCTGAAGGTGCAGTCTCTACCTGTGTTCTAGCGGCCTTTAGCTAGTGACAGAATTCACACACTACTCATTTTAAGTCATCTGTATTTTCTGATTCCCATTTTGGTTTTGATTGATTGCTGAGCTTTTTTTTTTTCAACTCGGTACTGCTATGAGTTCTTTAACTCACATTGGTACTGAATTGAGTAAATGCCTGATCAGTTATTTCATTTGGCATTTGTTGATAAGAGAAACACAGAAATGTATTTTTGTGTTTCTTTTTTTTTTTCTTTTTTTAGCTTTAAATCAAAACCTCCCTACTCCTTCTTGCAAAAATTGAATTATTTTTTTTCTGCAGAAGATTCTATGGAGTACTCCCTGGAAAGCTTGATTGCAGGTGTGTGAGGAATCATGCAGTAGTGCAACCTGTACTGCTATGATTCACACATTTCACAGGACACTTCATTTATTGGCAAATGTGCATTGCACTGTACTCATTCTCAAAGAGCTCTTAGAATCCAGAGAATAGTCTGTCATTTAATGACCTTTAATTCAGTGGGAAACGTACATTCATGGTGGCATTCAAAATGGTGATTTGGCAAGATTTCCTTTCTTATGTAAAAATAGAAGTTACTTTTACAATTTCCTGATTGTAGCAGCATGTATAAAAAAAGTTCTCTTGTTCCCTTAGAGATGTCCTGCATTGACTTCTACTAAAATGCTGCGGGACTCCAAGCCTCTGCAAGCTCTGTAAGCTTGTGGAAGGTTATCAGCACTACCTGCATTTGCTGATTGGGCTTGTGTTGCTGGTGTAAATCTATGCAAACCCTCTATAAACCTCTGTGTAGCTTTTCTCTTCTGTACAGTCTCGTATAATAAAAAGGTTTTCCTTGTTTTGCCCTGCTAGTGGGAGCGACTGGGAAAAAGAGGATGTCAGAAGGGCATCCCTCTACGGTGCTGTTATACAGTGGTTGACACTCTTGGTTAATAGTTGCAATATACGGAAGTTAACACAACTTGGTGCAAAGCCCCTCAGTGCCTACATTGTGCAGCTTCTCCTGATTGCCCCAGGCTTTACTCAGTCGCAGTTGATGAGGCTCAGCCGGCTGCATGTTTTCATTTTTCATGTCTGTATAGAAACAAGTTGTTTGCCAAAGAAGGAAAAATCATTCCCTGTGTATAAGTGCAGGTAATCTAAAGCATTATGGGCAGACTGAGGCTCCTCCAGTTGTTTTACAGCTTTTTGCAAGGCATTGATCTCATACCAATGGGAATACTTTGCTATATCAGGTCTGTGGAGTGAACATTTTATCATTGCTCATTAAATCCATGTTTCTATATGTTGCCAACATCAGTACCTAATCATTCTTATTTTCTTATTATTAATATTTTTGTATAATTTAAGAAGTGTAAAGTATAAGATTATACTTTGTATGATAGTCTCACTGTTTAATCTTATCTAATTAGAATAACTTAGAATGATATGGTTTGCATTATATTTTCAGATGAAACTTAAAAAAATTCTTGAAGTAGAGGCAACAAAGACAATATTTATTTAAAGAAGACGGTGCTAATACACTACTGAATTTTGGGAGCTGCTAGAGTAAATTAAAAATAGGTTAAAAGCATTCAAATTTTTCAATGGCATCTGACTTGGCACATCACATTCACTTAGTGATCAACACTACCAGAATATTGCTGTGAAGCAGCTAGTGTTGATGCAGCTAAAACAACAGCTTGGTAGTATATACAGCTTGCAGTGCCAAGTTGTCTTGTGTCTGAACAGCATGAAATAGGAGGTGGCTGCTTGTGTGTCAAAATCTGCTATAGGTGCCTAAAGCCATCATTCTTCGTTATATTCCAGTTACTTTATATTTCCATAGTAATGCAAAGAACCTCAGGCTTAGAATCACAGAGGCATAGATAGGTCTAGGTAGACTTTTGGGTTTTGTCTAGATCCATGGCCATCAAAATCTGCCGTCTTTTGTCATCTAACTTACAGAGAGGTAAAATTCCTAGTTGCCTAAGTTTTCATCAGTAGAAGTACTTAAGCAGCCGTAACGTTGGTCTGGGCAGTCGCTCACATAAAATATATCAAGTTCCTTACAAAGCATTGTAGAATTCATTGCTTTTGTTGGAAACGTTGTTAATAGGGAGAAGAGAAACACCCTACTCCATATTACTAAACCCTGGCCGACTCCCTACTCAGAAAGCTGTATTTTGGTGTCTGACCCTGAGATTTAGCTCAGTTGGTCGGAGCGTGGTGCTCGTAACACTAAGGTTGTGGGTTTGATCCCTGTATGGGCCATTCCCTTAAAAGTTGAACTTGATGATCCTTGTAGGTCCCTTCCAACTCAGAATATTCTGTGTTTCTATGATGCCAAGCCTTCAATAACTGATCAGAGAAAGGAAGCTTATGACTTCAGTCTGTATGTTTTACACAGGTTGCAGAAGGTGGCTTTCACCAAAGCTGATGCTTAGGGCATGGAACTCTAGTCCACACAATAAGCAAGGCACTTTCTCAAATATGCTTAAAGTTTTATGTCCTCCAGGTAAGCTTGTACAGCTGCCTTCTCAAGGATAGGATAAAAGTCAGGCTGGTTTCATATATTCGCTTTCTCTCTTCTAAGTTCTGTGAGGAGACAGTGGAAAGTACAGCTGATTAGTGAGTCGTTTTACTATTTAGGGTTTCATTCAAGGAATATGTGAAATGTAAAGTTCCTCATCTATTACCAAAGTCGAAGATTATTCCCCGCCCTGTGCATCATGTAGAATGAGGCTAGCTACAATATATATTATCTAATCTTTAGTTTATCTTTTTGTGATTCAAAAATAATGATAATTTCCTATAGTGCTTCAAAACTTGCCATGAGAACATCAGTCACTTTTATCTACAAAGCAAATGCATCTGTATTTGTGTTATGGATTGGCCACCAACTCACTACTATTTAAATACACAGTTAAAATTGTACTTACTCAGAAACATGGCAGTTGGAGCCAGAAACAATTTAGTAATCTGGTTTTTAAAGCTGTCAGAAAATAGTTGTCATTCTGGTTTTGTGCTTTATAATGCAACGTCCTGGAAGAGAGTGATGAATTTTGGAGTAAATCCTTCCTTTCATCATCTTCACAAAAAGAGAGCATCTAATTACTCCTTTCCTGTCATTATCCTCAATTTGCATCTCCCAACTCTGATACGTCTGGTGGGCTTTTGCAAAGATTTTTACTTTTCAAAATCTTCTGAGTAAGATGCAGGATTATTTCTGGCCTAGATCATAGCTGTTCAACCTGAACTGGAGAAAGCAAGTTGCTAAAAGACCAGCATGTCTGAGGGTTTCAGTGGTGACCTTGCTTACCCTAGCTTCCACTTTTTTCAAATTGTATTAGCTGTCCATGTGCCACTGTTTCTAAGAGCTTTTTTGCCTACTCAGTTGAGGAAAAGTATCCAAGCTCTAAGTTTTGAAGAATTTATTTCTCTTAAGAAATTACTACTTTATTGAAATTCTTTTAAAATTCTGAAAAAGCAGTAAAGTCTAAAAGAAAAGAGAAGGCTTCTGCAAGATGCAATTATATTGTCTCTCTTTGTCCCTATTTTATTAAATGTGGAAGACTTGAGCAACAATAATAAACATGAGAAAATGTTAGTTCTTGTATAATCCTCCATTAGCATCATAAAAGAGAACTCTGAATAAAGATCAAAGGTTTGTTTTTTAAAAAGAAAAAGGTTACAGATTTAAGTTCTCTCTCCTGCAAAAGCAGGAAACTTCAAAGAAGATGAACATAAAGAAAAATGGAAAAGATAAAGTAGAAGGGTTTGTTGCAAAAACAAGTGTCTTTTCTTCTGATATTTTGTGTCCATCAGGCAGTGGAGAGATCTGAAATGTCGACACATCACGGGAAAAACTGAAGTGCAGCTTTGTCCTTTAGTTCAGTACAGACCTTGGAATTCACAATGTCATTTTTCAGTCAGGATTTTATGCAGTGGGCAGTGTGCACACATATCAACATTTCCATAACATTGCAATACTATCTCTTCTTTTGGTAACTTTAGGTCAAGTGAACCTAATTAATACTTAAAAATTTAAAGATTTCAGCTGAAATTCTAGAAATAAGGTTGCAATGTTTTGTGCTGAAGGAACAACCCTTACAGAGTTGCCTTTCAAGGTCACGGGTAAAGCTCAGAAAAAATACATTAAACATTTATGTACCACTTATATCACTTTCATTTTAAAAAAGTAAAACTCCTCTTATAAATTCCTCACAGCTCATTAGTCACTGCAACCTTCTAATGGTAGTTTTTACTGAGTTTGGAAACATGGAGCGGTTGCTGAGGGCGTGTGTTTAACTGCATTATGACCAGAGGCCAGATCATGCTCTTGTAGCAAGGCAGGAGCCTTCCTGACTTGGGCAAGAGCTTCCTGAGGATCACAGAATTGCTGCCATTGTTAAGGACAGGTTATGTCATAGGCTGCAGTGTAAAGTGCAATAACTGGTCTTTTATTCTGCTTTGGAAATGTCTGTGTTCATAAACAGTTACCAAAAAATAGGCAAAAGCTGAATTTTAAGAGGACAGTGATGGGTTTGGAGAGACAGTAAGCTATGAGCAAAAAAATATACCTCCTGTCTTCCCATGGAGTGACACCTCGCAGGTCTCAGGGTATATGACACAGTATTAGACCATGTGGTGGTGATCTGTGAAGCCATTTGGGTGGTGGAGGGAACATCAAAGGTAACTTCAGAAGATAAATTTTTAAAGGATTGTGTGATAAATTGAAAAATTTCTGCATTTTCTTGATTTTTATTAATATTCAGTCTGAAACTAGACGATTGTTTTTGACTGAAGATCACCTTAAATCCAGTTAAAATATGCATGTAGTTGAAAAGAATTTATTTCATTTCTTGAAGCCTTTTCTGAAGTGATTACTACTGATTTACCCATTTCTGCTCCAACCGATCTTAAAGGAAGGAAGAAAACTACCACCTTATCTGGCTTAAGCAGTAAAAATAAACCGTAAGTCACTTGAGGGATAATTTTAACCTCCTAGGTAAGAACATAAACAAAATTACATAGAAAATGTACAGAGGAACAGTTATAACTTGGAGCACAGTTTTTACTGCTCGAGTGAAATATCATCATGAACTTTCATTGAGTTGAAGTGAGAATTAATTTCATTCTCTATGTCCCTGGTGGAATTTTGTTAAATTAATGCAGGCCTTAACTTTCTGCATGTTGGAAAACAATGCACCACTTCCCCAGACAATACAGTGAGTTTTATAGCAGCTTAATTTTCTTTCATTATGTGATTCCATGTAGGAACTATAAAGATGTGATCTGCACAACACTAACAATCCTTCAAAGTTAAAGCTTGAACAGATCAATGTCTTCGGATCCATTAAACTCAAAGCACAAAGCACGTCACATTGATGGCCAGAAGGATTAATAAAGGTATAAGAGTACACAGAAATAAGAAAACCATGAGTAATTATGGAAACTAGACTCAACTTCATTATTCCAGAAGTCATACACAGGAGGCTCTGAGTGCTCTGGCACTGTGTTCTTTCAGTCCACTTTTATTCAGGTGCAGGATCATGGCACAAGGTTGAAAATGTCTTTTCTTCCTGTTGGGTGCTCTAGCAGAGGTGTTATAAATGTGTTTATAGAAACTGCTTCTAATTTTGTGCTGTATGAGTACAGAAGGAGGAGACAAGGGGGATCTTTCTACAGAGAGAGAGAGAGGAACATTTAAAATCGGTTGGTCTGTATTTTGGTTCAAACCATCACTGTGCAGAGCTGCTCTGTTCCACATGAATGGTGTACTGTCACCGTTCAGACAGTATTGTGCAGTACTGCAGCATGTGACAGAGAGAGAAATCTGTGGTCAAGTGTTGTCTCTGTGGTGCTGTAGTCTCCTTTCATATCCCATTTGTGGATTTGGTGCTGTAGTCTGCCTTCATATCCCAATTCTCCTTTCATATCCCAAAGAGAGACCACAGAAAATATGGGAACACAATTTCCTTGGCCCATAGGGGCTGTTCAGATCAACAACACACAGTCCTAACCATTTCAAGGTGATGGCTGTGTCTGTTGTAGAAAAAACTCATAAAGACTAATAGAAAATAGTGACCCTGTAGACTGGTGGGAAGTGATTGCTTTCCCTCCGTCTGCGCTTACAAAAACATATGATGTAGTTAAATGTTCCATTAGCTTTCTCTCCACTACTCCATCCATCTCTTACAGAAGTGTACTCCCAAGCTTAATTTCCAATGACATGTGCTTCCAAGTTTGAGATGAGAAAACTGATTCTGAATGATATAGCACAACTTGCACGTCAGGAAGTTGAAGAATATTGCAACATCTTGGCAAATATTACTCTGCAGCAATTGTATCAAAGCAAAATTTAAAATATGTCCCTTACCACACATATAGGGTATTTTTTTTTTCTGGTGATTTTTTTTTCATGTTCTGTGTAGGATGACTTAAAAGACTGGGAGTCAGAATTTTGGTTATGTTCTCCTTGTGCTTGGTTAGATTCAGGATTCTGGCCAACTGCTTTGTTATATCTGGACCATATATTTCTCTTTCTGTGTGACTGAAAATCTTGAGCAGAAGAAAACAGTCACAGCCCTGTAGTGTAAGAGAGACTAGCAGTAAAGAGAGTTCAGCCTCACCTGCCTGTCACTCTCCAGCTTCACAAATGAGTTCTGCAATAGCATGGGGAAGAGATGAGTATAGATAACCAGTCTGCTCTAAATTCCTGGGTTCACTCGTCAAGGCCAGAAGTACACGAGCATAACTCTGCAGGCAGCATGAGCACCAATATCACTCTGCTAAGAATTTGGGCTTCTTTGCCACCCACAGAGGCGAGGATTTGGTTCTCTATGTGTCACTGTACCAGTAACTCTGCAATAAGACTATTGATTGGATAGAATTCTGCTGTCATGTATTGTTCTGCTGTCGTGTATTGTTCGTGCGTAACACTTGAACAATGGGTCAGGATCCTGCAAAATATTTCAGATGACTAATGCCATGAAAGTAGAAGTAGTTGTTCTTAGAGCTGTTTGGTGACTTGAGGAAGCAGACTATTTTACAGGAATGCAAAGAAATTTTCTTTTAGGTTTCATCTGCTTTATTTTTTCTCCTATATTGTATTATTCAAATGAAAATTCAGTGCATGACAACTAAAGCATGCATAACAATTTTATTTTTTTTTTAAAAAGGCTGAATTTTCTGTTTATTCCCTGGTGCTTCAATCTGTGTAAATGTTATATTAATTATGATATATGTTGCTGCCTATTCATACCACCTGTATTTATTGCATTCATGCATGTCGAGAGAATGCAATGCCCACATGGATTGCAGTAGTGAAGGGATCCATACTTGGCCCTTGGTGGGCCACACACAACATCTTGTAACATCAAGGTCTAAAGCATTGTACTCTCAAAGACTTTGGTAGAACAGGGGGCTTGGAGCATGTCAAAAGCTGTACCTCACTGATTTAACAGCTGAATTAGGACTGCAGGTAGAACTCTTCTCATCCTCTTTTGCACCTTATTCTGTACAATGAATTTTAAGTTAGGACTCTTAGGAATTTCCATTATTCTGAATACACACCAGCAACCAATTCTCTGCTGATGTCAGTCAGTATAATTTCATTACTGTTGCGATTTTTCAGAAATTAACACTGTTTCAGATTTTAACCTTTTATGATAAGCAGGAAACATCAAGTTCCTTTTCCATATGATTACCAAACGCTAACAGCTCTCTGGATGTTGTGATATAGATTGGCACAAACAGCTTTGTTCATTGTTGAGCTAAATATGTTCCTGAAGTATCAAAATAATTAAATTGGTAGTTTTGTAGCATTTTTCTGTAGAGACTTCTAAATTGCTTTGCTCTGCCAAATTACAAAAGAAATTACCTAAAAGTTTAATCAAAGCACTGTGAAAGGTTGCAAATGTGAAAACCAGGAGCTTTATTGCTTTCTTTAAATAATATGTTGTTATTGTCATTTGCATAGTTTAAAAATAGACAAACAAACAAAACCCAGTCCTCACCCTCAGGTTTAAATTAAGAAAACTGTTTTCATTCATTTTTATGGTTTTGAAATAATTCACTTTTGCAGGCTAATTTTGCAGTATAGTAAAGATTGTTGTAATTGCTCCCTAGGAAGGGATTCCTTTGCCAAGGTCATTTGTGTCACTTCTCCTCATGTATTTCTTTAATCTTTACCTCTGAAAATAAATGTCATGTTGTGGCTTAAGCACTGTTATAAGCAATAGCATGCCTGAGTGCAGCTGTAATTGAGGATCTACCTGTTCTTCCCTTTACAAAATTGGATGAAGGCTTCACAGTTAAACCCAGGTGCACCAATCACATTTAGAGACAGGGTGAAAAAAATGCAATTCTGCGTGGTCTCATTTTCATAATCATTATTTTGACTGGGCTATTTCAGCCTGCATGTGCTTCTGTGAACAGAAGCAGAGAAGTAAAACCATGGGCTATCACTGTTCACATAGGCAAGAGGAATTCATTTCCTCGAAAGAAAGAACAGTATATGTTGGAGGGAGACTGTGCTTTTAAGACAATAGAAGCATGATCATATTTTATCTTATTGTTCTTCTGAAGAAATCAGGGATAAACCAAGACATTTTGAGGAGCAGATGTAAGTCACAGGATTCAATTACTTCAGTGATGCTTTTTGGACTAGGAGTGACATTTGTAGAAAAGGAATTCAGTATGTTCCAGGTATTTTCACAACAGCACAAGCAAGGTCAAAAGACATAGGTGAGAGTGAGCCAGGACACAGCCTGATAAAGAAGACCAAACTAAGGACAGAGGCAGGGAAAAAGAGAATGGAAAAACGCAGAAAGAGTTGTCAGTGATGGATGATGAGATGACAGAGATGAGATTCAACCACTGAGATTTGATCTCTTTCTGGCAAGTCAGAAGCTGTGTAAACAGCCTTTTGGTCAGAGGGAAGGTTGAATTACACCTTTTAGACCTTTTAGAACAATATGTTGAGAGGTAGAAAATAGGTTGCAACATGGCTCTTGCAGTCAGAAGGGTGTGAGAGGTTGAGGAGCACAGAAAATAGTGTGAGATGAGCAATCCAAGAAGGATAATCCTGGCTAATGGAGTTTGTGTAGGGCTTGGCTGTAGATGGCAGCAACAAGGAAGCTGGGAGGAGGGAACATGGAGACAATCAGAAGGGGGCAGATACAGGAGAAAGACTTCAAAACAGAAAGAGTGAAGAATCACAGAATCAGAAAATCATAAAGGTTGGAAAAGACCTTTAAGATCATCAAGTCCAATCATCAATCAGCACCACCACCACGTCAACTACTAAATCATGTTTTCAAGTGCCATATCCACAGGTTTCTAAAAACTTCCAGGGATGATGTACACTTGCACCAGTTTATGCTGATTTTCTGCATAAGAACTCAGAGTTGTAAGTGTGTGAGACAAGGCTGTGGAGTCTTGTGGGCACGAGGTTCTCTAAGGTAAATGAAAGAAAGAGGGTGTATTTTTCACAACACTGATTGAAGTGGCAAACCTCTGGGGAATATATTGTGTCACAGGATCGTTAAAGATTGTATTATAATAAAAATAAGAAAAACCATGAATTAAAACTACTAAACTAGGACATTTTCTTATTTTTTAGTGCTATGGTTTACAAGTATAATAATTTTCTTTTATCATAACTTACAGTGTAGAGGTAATCATACAACTTTTTTTTTCCCCGGGGTATAATAACATCTTAAGGGGGATAAAAAATATTTAGATTTTTATATTCTTTTGCTCCTGCTTATTGAACTGGCAGCACTAAAGAGTACCCTGGAAAAAAAAGTTTTCAAGCTCTCTTTATTGTAAAGTAACTATAGCTGTCAGTAAATGTGAACACTGAAATGATTTCTTAATAGAAAACCAAGTGTTGCTGTAAATATTAAAAGAAAAAATTTAGTTGGCCTTCTGAGGGAGACTGTCTGCCCATAAATTTACACTTTTTTTCAAATCTTTAATTAGTTTTATGCAATTATTCGGATGTTATTGGAGGAAAGAAAAAATAATAAAATATGTGTTGGCAGTTGCAGTTACAAGTCTTGAGTGATACAGAAAACAAAAATAAAGATTCTGAAAAAGTTGAAGCTTGCTTAGAGCGTATTTAGCCCAGTGTTCATAAAACAGAGATTATGTTGTTTATTTACAGTAGCTGTGTAAAGTTTATGTGAGTCATGAAATAATTAATAACATGTGAGAGAACTAGTTCATGATCTTTGTGCCAAGCAGGCATTTATGTACCAGCTGGGAAAGCCAGTAGCATTTTTAAGAAAAATACAGTGGAGCTATGGTAAAAGAAAAGAACAATAATTAATATTTTCTGCTGTCAGTTGATGTGGATTATACTCTTTTAATCTCAAACATTTCTTCAGGGTTTCTGTTAAACTCAGAAGCACTTGAAAAGCATTTTGAGTGCTGGGGTAGCTCAGAAAAACATTGCTGGTTAAAATGAGAGATGTTTTTGTCTAAATGATAGTGTGAACTGAGCTTTCAAGGAGTTTTCTCCACACAGCAGCACTACACAGTGTTCTTTACCAAAAAATGTCCGTGGACTGTCTTAAAGTCAGAGGTGCTCAGACATGTCCTGGTTCTGTACAGCTCTTGCAAGGAGTCAGAAATAACTCCAAAGTCAGCAGGAGAGAAAAGAGTGAGAAATAGAAGATGTCCCTTGAGAGAGATGAGATGGTTTTAACCAAATTGGTGCAGTAGAGGAGACTTAGTTGCTTGGCTAATTATTCTTTTTTCAATGACTATTTTTAATCTCACCTTCACAAGTGATAGCCAGGAGCTGCCAACAGCTTCCTGTTAGTGACATGTCAGAAGACTCAAAAGAGGAATGTTCTTGAAAAGGTATTTTTATGTTCTTTTTCGTCACATAATAACTGCTGTACCAAGGGTGTGCAAATTAACGGATAGTGAAATAACTTAAATGTGCTTAATTTAATTTACTTTAAACATGAATAAGTGATCGTGAATGTGATGGTTTCTGTTATTGGCAAGATGCAAGCAACAGTTTACTACAAGAAAGATAGTTTAAACAGGAGCAAATCAAGATATGCCGATTTCAGATGCCCAAAATGAAACACAAATTTGACCAAGCTTCGCAAGACTTTATGCTAAATCTGGCCTTACGTGCTGTAGGAAATTAAGGTTATCCTGTGGTTAGAAGTGAAAATTGTTTATGGCTAAAAAAGTATCTGCTTCATTTTAGATGTCTCTTGTTTCCTGTGTGACCTTAATAAAGTCACTAAACTTTTGCTGCAAAATCATTTTATTCATACACAAATCAAGAGAAATAACAGTTTTTGTAATTTTCTTGTGAAGGTAGATTAATGAAGATTCATGAAATGATTTCATATCACCCATGTAGTGTGAAATGGAACATACCATCAAGTTAAATATATTTAGTTAGCATTGTCAAAATCGGCCTAAAAAATTACTCAGATCAGAAAAAAAACATTCCCAGGTAGATTTCAAATAATGACATGTTACTACACTCAGTCATTTCAGGGTTTTTTTTCCCCCTTCTCTCTGTAAAAATTCCTCACTAAATGTTTTAGTATAAGTCACAATACGTATGCTCTGGAATCCTTGAACAGGATGTTCTCGTTAAACCCTAAATTTGTAAGACTTCATATCACTGTGGGAGGGCTGGGATTCTTACTTTTTTTTAATCTAAAAGCATTTTTATTTTCATGGTTATGTTTAACAAACATATGACTTCATATCTTTCAAGAGGGAGAACACTTTTTGAGAAAAATGCTAAAACATTCCATATATGAGTAATCTACTCAACTTCAGGGTACCCTTGTGCCATGAAGACAGTCTTGGGGGAGAAGAGATTTTAGGCCTCTATGACTTAGTTATTTAGATTTTTCATGTAAAGATGGTAAAAAAGGATAAAAATAAAAATAAAAATAAAACAACCTTTTTAGAGTCGTTATCCAAATTTGGGACTTTAAATACAGATCTAGATCCATGAATAATCTGTAGGTCAATATTAGTTTTAGCTAGTAGGAGTTCATTTAAATGGAATTTCTGCAGTACATTTGACTGAGGTCCAGTTCTTATCTTTTACTCAATTCTGAGTTAAAGATTGGCAATTAAATTTGCTGTTGTAAGCTTTTTATAGGCCTTAGTGGATTTCTTCTCCAGCTCAGAGTATCTCTGTTTATTATTATTTAATTTCCTATTTACAATTTTAAATATGTAAACAGAGGTTGACATAAATGTTAGGAGTGTTATGGCCTACTGTGTTCATTGTCCTGAGAACTGTTTTGTGAAGTATCTCGGTATTGTCACTTTCACATTGAAGCACAACTTACATGGACAAAAGCCATTCTTGTTTCTTTTTTGATAATTTTTATTGAAAAATTCTGCTTATTCTGTAGATAAAAACATCTCTAGTTGGGCTATGGCACGAAAAGCATTATAGCTAACACAGTTAGTGACTTAGATGTCAAGGTCCTCAATTACACATTTATGCCATAGACATTTTTCTAGGAGAAAGTAACAGCTAAGAAAAATGTGAAGTATCGTTTCAATGGTGCACTACATATATGTGAATTAAGCTCCAAACATCCATTTTCGGATAATGTCTCAGCTTTCCGTTCAGTAAACACTGAGTAAATAGTGTTTTGATCAACAGGGTAAGAAAAATGCCATTCACTTCCACAAAGAAAGTTTGCCTTTCATTTTTTTCTGGTTTTATTTTCTCCTTTTATAACAGAAGAAAAGAGTGTGTGACTCAACTGAACGCAAAGAAAGCAAAAACAGGTTGAAGCAAACAAAAAAACCAAGAAAGCTGAATGAGGCTGAAGGACACTTTGACGAATAAGCATGAAAACAAGTACATGCATGTTCACATATTAAAGTGTATACTTTTATTATTTATAGATTTTATTCAAAGATGTTCTTTCTGGAAAAAGTAAGGAGCTGTATTAAGTCAGCTAACCTGGGAAATTTCGCAGCCAGGGGACTGGAGCTTTTGTAAGACGAATATGTAAAGCCATCCAGAATTTTCTTCCAGGCAAAAGCGAGAGAAAATCAGAGAGAGATTTAATGTTTAAGTACCCTAAAAAAATATTAGGAGTAAGTGAAGGTTCTACAAGGAACAGCAGACATTTATCAGACAAGAAAGTATGCTCTGTTCTAGTGGTTGGAAAGTAAGATTGAGAAAAAATGAAGATGAACTAGACCTTCTGGAGAACAAAACAACAAAGTAGATCATTTGACCACCTACATAGAAATTTGATAAGGAAAGAAGAAAGGCAGTTCATTAGGAGGGAGTGATTAGGATTAGGTATACTCCAAACAAAAAAAGTTCATTAAGGATCACTTAGAACCTAGACATGAGGGGAAAGGGACTACTGAGAAAGTGTGTAAATTTGGGGGGTTTGGTTCGTTAGTTGATTTTTTTGTATTAAAAAAAAAAATTATACAAAAACATTTGAGTTGTTTTGATAAAAAACAATGTACTTCATCTGAAATAGAGGCAAAACCAAGAACTTGAATTGGCATGCTGGGGAGCAGATTGCCTGCATAACAGAATATCTGAAGAATTTAAATATGAAATTGCAAGTTTGACATCCAGGCTGTTTAGTTTATTCATAACATCACAAGTACCCCTAAAAATACTCATATAGAGCTCATTTTAGGAGAAAAACACCTTTCAGGAAAATTTTTTTATTTGCTCAACTCTATAAAAAGAAAAACTTTAAAATAATTTTGAGGTGTTGAAAAAGCAAAGTCTGAGACATTAATGGAAAATGGGGCAAAATACAGCTAGGCTTTCATAAAGGGTTAAAAAGGTCAAACCAGTATGATAGTTCTTTGGTGGAATTATTGATTTTATCAGATGGGGAAGTGCACCATAGAACTAATCAGTCTATAATTGATTGTGATGTTTGGTATGGAGAGATGAGAAGGAGTAAAGCTGCTATATGGTAGATTAGTGAGACCTCATCTGGAATTCTTTGTATTATTTTGTGTTCAAGAAGAATGTAAAATTGAAATAAAGACTTAGAAGATATATGAAGTTGCTCAGCAAAGTGCTTGTCTTACTGAAATAGCTTTGCCTAATTGCTTTAACGAAGTAAAGATTGATACATAAAAGGAGTTTTAGTCACCCTCCATAGAAAGATTCAGGAATGAATACCAGAGTAATAAAGAGAAATATTTAAGGTAAAAGAGGTTAAAGGAATGGTTAAAAACTGAATATGAATCCGTTAAGCCTGTAAATTAATGGCACTTTTGAAAATCTGATGGGTTTTTGTTTTAAGGGAGCAAATCGAAACTAATTTTAAATATATGAATGAGGCTACCTTGTATTTTCGCTATGATTGTAGGCTGGACTTGTTGACAGAAGGAGTATCTTTCTAGCTGTTCTCTCCTATCCTGTAATGTGATACAGCCATTCATCTTCATTGATGCGTTTGTGTGCCATTGCCCCATTGACAGGACTGGGATTCTTCTTGATACGAGTTTATGTGTTAGTCCAGATTAGCAAACTTTGTCAGTATAGGCTTCAGTCCCACTGAAGTCATGAGTTATTGAATTTAATTACTAAAACATATATCTCTGTATAAAAAAATATATGAAGAAAGAAACTGTGTCGTTATTTTTTTTAAACCTGGAAATAGGTAATTCCATTGGTATTTTAACACTACAAAATTTCTCAGCCCTTCTTAAAAAATGCTTTTCCTCAAATCTAATTCACAGTTTTGTGATTGTCTTCGGTTCGTGCCAAGCAACAAAACAGTGCTGATGTTGATTCATGATATAAAGCCATTATTATAGTATCAGAAGTGTGTCTCTTTGAGCTGGGTGATTATATGCTGATATGATATGTACAGAGAATTATGGTCCGTTATTCTCAGTGTAGTCACCACTGTAATTTTGTGTGTGTGTGTGTGTGTGTGTGTGTGTGTGTGTGTGTGTGTGTGTGACATAAGTGAGGAAACAACAGACACTTTTATGTCTTGGCAGTTTCTATTAAAAGTAGGGACCTCTTCAGGTTAAGATAATCAGTGGGATACTCATTAGTGAGAAATAAAAGGTTTTCACTGAAGCTGGAGGACTGCTGGAAAAAAGAAAGATGATAATGAACATCTTGCAGGTGAGACAGCTTCTTAAAGTTAAAAATACTATAATGGCCGTTAATTTATTTCTTTCATTCAGTTTTTAAATTCATTTCAGAACATGGTGACTTTTTTATTTTGCTATTAATTATTATTATTTATTTGCTGTGTAAAGGATCTCTGTGTACAAAGTGCCATGCAAGCACCTTTTTAAAAACAGTTATTGATTTAAAAGTATCATAAGTAAAAATCTAGTGAATGGACTATAAGGCATGTACATCACCCAACATAATTACTTTCTTTGGCTATATGGAATGATCAGTAGTAAAACTTGTTCATTTCAGTCTCTATAACTCTCTGATTAATGAAAATTAAAAGCCATGGGGTTTATATTTTATTTTAAAAACTAATTTCTGTATTTGTTACAGTTTTAGCCATATCCATGTACCATCAAAACTATTATGTCAGTACTTTTGGGAAGACTACATTGGGATGGAGTGGTTGCTGACCCTCTCTCAAAGTGCAAAAATATCAGATACATCAAGAAAGGGCTTTGACTGCAGAATCTATTCATAGGCAATTTTATGTTCTCTCTTATGAGAGAGTGGCAGCATTGCCTCTGAATTCCAACTGTGCACATTAAACCATTCTGTTATTTTGTGGCTTCATAGAGATGTACTAAGAAAATGAGTCTAGAAAATCAGCAGTGTTGCACCTATTTATGCTTTTATCCTCATTTTATCTTTTGTATTGTTTGACTCTTTTTTAGGTGTTTGTCTGACTTAAGGCTTGAGATTTGCTCAACTATTATATAGCATTCTCAAAATTAATGTCTTGATTTATGAAAGTCTTTCAAAGGAAAACATTCAAAAATTCTAAAAAAAGCTATCCAGGGGTCTTTTAATAGTCTTTAAACTATGTGTAACTTTCATATAGATTCAGAAAGATAATCAAGGAGTTAGGCAGGAATTTCCAGACTAGCTGGCTCTGTTATCAGCCGCCACTGGAAGTGACAGCTGCTATCATTGCAGATCTACGTTTATGCACAGAAAAAGAAGTGTAATTTCCCTTCTCACTTTCTAAACTGTAAACTACATATTATTATGTTCTCATTTCCCTCATGCTCATCTCACTCTGCCTCACAGGTCCTTCCTCATTTCTGAAGGAGACGCAAATCATTCCTTCATTGCTCTAAGGAGCATCCAGTCTAAGCTATAGTGTAATCATCTCCATATAAGCAGAGCTAAAAGCTGTTGTATTTTCCACCTGATATAAGCATTCCACATTGATCTGTTTGCTACACCTCACCAGAGGAACTAGCCATTTTAGGTAATAAAAATTTTGTTCCAAATCACACAACTAAGATGTTGCAAACATCTAATGAGCAGGTTTCCTTACAAGAATTTCTCATCTATGTAAATGTTAATATATGTGGAATTTATTTATTATCAGCTACAAAAATTGACACAAATACCATGTTCACAGCCTGTCTTCTTAGTGTCATTAGCTTTAAATATCAGAAACTTCTAGGACTTTTCCTTCTTTATGTTTTGCTTACTACTATCACAATCCTTTCCCTCAAAACATCTTTTTGGAATCCAAACCTATCAGTGAACATTGCTTCCCTGAGTACCAAAATACTTCTTTGGTCACATCCCATTAAGTAGTGATGGGACCCTAACATTGTGTTGGACTCACATTTAACCAGCAGGGCTGCACCACTGTAGAGTTGTGGGTTTGCTTTGATTTATTTTTGAGTGTATTCCAAACCATATGTTGGCTCTATTCTGACATTTACCCTGGGAAAAAATGCTCCTTTCTTTTCACCATTTATACACATAGGCTAAATAATCATCTTAAACACAGATGTCTAGGTACATAAATTTGGAGGCGATAAGTTCCCCCCCCCAGAGTCACTATTCTGTCAATTCACCTCTTGCATTCATTATACTAATTTCACTTTTCCGTGGTAAATTTTCATCTTTTGCTTCAGAAGGTATTTTAAATTCTTTGGCTGTCAAAAGGTCTTTTGACAAAGAAAGTTTTTTTGAAAGTATAGAATATTTTATACACCAAATTATCAAGGAAACTTAATTCACTTTGATGTATATATGAAGGAACCTACATTTACAATTGATTATTCTCCAGGACTTTTTTCTCTAAGGTGAGCTTGGACAGGCAAAAGAAACCCTGCAGCTACAGGGTCCCAGCGGTACCTTACTTGTAATGATTTTTGCATTCAACATTTTACATGAAACCCTTTGTATATATTATGTGAGTGATCTTCAGCTAGTTCTAAGTTAATTCCAAAGGGGGCTGAGGGAAACCTTTGGAAAATGAACAGAGCTCATTTTTAAAAAATGAGCACATACTGAACTGAATTCAGCTCTACCAAATGCAGATGAGAGCTGAAGGAGCTATTTTGTGGCTAATTCCTCAGCAGGTGAACAACTCGCCACCACTTCCCTGCCCCAAATGAGGTGTAAAAAAAGGAAAATGCTATCATCACTAGTGCTGTTCTCCAACGACTCTTGTTCAATGGAAAGTGAAACTCTGCCTGCAGTAGGAACTACTGGAGTTTGTCTGCTCTCACACACATCCGCTCAAACTCCAGGGATCATCCTTAACCCCTTAACTTATTTTACACTTTTTCATAGCTCCCAAAACACAATAAAGTTTCCAAACTCTAAAACCCAAGGTAAACTTTCCCTTTAAGTCTGTCTTTTCTGGGATATGCTCTTTCCAGACATCCATTTTGGATGTCAGAAAACAGACTACAGCTAAAGAGACATTGACAAAATCTGTTTGTCATAGGCAAGTAAAAAGCAATTATCATTCTTTTATCATGAGATAGAAATTAACAGGGGGAAAAGCTGAGTTTAAGTATCTTATTGTATGCTAATGAAAGCCTGAGATTGCAAACATTTCTGTTACACGTCTGAGACATTTTTCATTTCCTAGAGAAGAGGTCAAGAATCTATCAAGCTACTTCTGTCCAACTGAATCTTTTGTGTTCATACAGTACTCATAATAGGAGACTGACATTTATTACTTCTTCTGAAGTGCCACTGTATGCAGCTGATTATAAGACAAGACTGCCAAAAGCATAATGAATATAATCCTAATTTAGTTCATTCAGAATGTGCATTCTCTGATGTACTGCTGCCATTTTATTTGAGTTAAATGAAAGAGGAATGCTTGACATAATTTAAATAATCTAAAGTCATGTATAGCTGTTTTTTATTGTTTGCCAGCCTGAATAATGACATGCTTTCTTTGGCATGTCATAATAATTCTGTGGTAAAACATATACATTATGATTACATGAGTTAGTAACCAAGGGAACTAAGTACCAGTGTCCTCCAGAACATATGTAATTAAGGGCCTGTCAGGTTTTCTGAGAAAGATCTCTCCTGTCTCAGGACTCAACAACATCCTTGTAAAATTGTGATATACAGACAGAAATGTAAGAGGTGAGAGAGTAGGTACTGCATCAGCTGTAACACACTTGTCTTTGTAAAGGTGCTCATCAGCAAACTATATACATAGGTTTTATATTTGTCAATGGCTTTTTTGATGTGTTCCCAGTTGCTCATTGAAAGCAAATGCCTCAAAAATAAAGCCTTCCGTTAAAATTGAAACCAACTCTTGCACTGAAATTGGTAGCTGTTGAAAACATTGGGCTACTTCCAGCTGTATAAAATTGTAGGCTCGGAATTATTTTAGGTGTTCTCTACATTAAGACCTTCATTCATTTTGCCTAATCTGAGATGAAAACCCAGTCCAGTTTCACGTGTACCCGACTTGAATCTCAGTTGCATGGACACCTTTCATGGACACACAATGCAAAAGTATCTCAGGTTGTATATGTCTATGTATATGTATATGTTTTTGAAAGCCTCAGAGGAAGATCATATCCACTTGAATACCTGAACCTAAATTCGACAAGGAGACCTTTAAAGGCACTTACCTTTTTCTATTTCTATTTACAACATAGCTTATTAAGACACTCGGGAAAATTGCTTCTATAAGTGCTTAAAATCTCGGCAGAGTTGAGATGGCTGAAATGGGCAGATTGGATCCCATACGTGCGTCCTATCACCCATACATCCTGTCACCGGGAAACTTGGTCAGTTCACGTAGTTCAAACCAAGTCAGGATCAAAGCAGTTTTATTAATTTATTAGAAGCATGTGATTTTCTGGCAATCAGCAAACTGTACAGGATCAACCAGTGACCACCCTCACAAGGTCCCAGGCACAACCTGGTGCTGGTCCCCAAGCATTGTGTCCCACACTGGCACTTCTCTAGTCAGGTGCAGATTCTCCACTGCCTCTCTTGAGGCTGGGGAGGGGCAGCTCCCTGATGCTGGGGTTAGCAGCTGCTGGCAATGACAAACCTGGTTTTGGCTGCTGCTGTCCCCACCCCCAGGTGTCTCCCCAGTGGAAAAAAATTTCCACTTTTCCTTTATACTTCTTTAAAGCTGATACCTTTTTTGTTTCGAAAGTCTCTGTAAGTCACTGTTCCTGTTTAATCCAGCTAATGGTCGCCTTCCTCCTTAAGATAATTTTTGGAAAACATCTGCTTAGATACTCTTAATAACCCTGGTTACGCAGTCCATTTTGCTTAGGGTTGTCCATGAAAGCCCCCCACAGATATCCCCTTGATCTCCTATATTCACTGGGGACAGGTGCTATGTAGGGAATGGATCAGATCCTAGGTGGTCTGAACTAATTTGGAAACTGAGTCTTGGTGAACAAGAGAACCTCTGGTTTTTCAAAATCTGGACTCCAATTTTGAAGAGGACCAGAGTTGATTTTGATATAGTTTTCCAACCCTTTGGTTTTGGTATATGTGGTTCACCTTTTTGATTTTGGATGCAAGCCAGAAACGTACATATAATTTCTACCTTTTTCATTGGAAGTCTTCAAAATTGTGTGTGTAACTGTGAATGCTGCTATTTGTACCCATGCAATACTTAAGTATTATTCTCTTAGCGTTATGGACTCTTGCAGTCTGATTTTTTTTCTTTTTTGTCATGTACAATAAGAGCTGTATACTGGCAGTACAGCTAAAATGGTGACTTAACACTTCCCTGAAAGCAAGCAGTTGAAGCTTGACAGCTTCATAGTATTTCTGATAATTTTAAAAGCACACATACTGAAACTCAGAATTAGTTTGCTGTGCTCCACAAATAAAATATTGATGAAATATACTCATAATAAAAAAATCTTATAACATCATTTTTCCCATGACTGTAAAAGATGGTCATTTCCCATTAATATTTATCACTGGGTGAGTTTGGGTAGTATGCAAAACTCTTCTTGCACTAAGGAGTAAATTATCTGACATTGCATCTGTTTATCAAATATACAGGTTCAGAAGATTTCAGAGCACAGAAAAAAACCCACAGCTTTTCACAGCTGTCCCAAGTTGCTCATTTGTTCAAATAAAAACAAACTACTTTCATAATATTTCCAATGATCAAAAATGGCATCCTGGTATGAAATGGATCATGCAATTACTGAACACACAAAATGCCCAAAGTCATCGGCCATAGCTCCCTAACTGGTGTGCGTGGAACACCCCTTCCTTTTGCATGAGTGTGAGGCAGGGTGCCCACAGAGTTTGCTGTCAGTAAGCTTAAGTGATTTCTTCAAGAACTTTGTGGAGATGTATTGTTATAGAGGCACAGGACAAATACATGTAACATTCGTCATTTGAAATATCAAAAATAAATACAGTGGTCCAATAGCTTCTATGTTGCCAGGTGTGGAATTTCTTCATACTTTTCACAGGTAAGAAGTTCTATGCTTTTGGGACTTTTTGTCAACTTGTGTTTAAGTATAGCATTGTATTCTGTGAAAGAACCCATTTGGTTTTGAGGGCATTTAGGTGTTTGGGTCTGCTATGAACTTTCTACTGTTTGCTAACTGGCCATGATGTGAAATCAAACACCGTAGAGCAGAATCAAGGTCAATTCTGGCATGCAGCAGAGACCAGTGCAAAAAAAAAAAAAAAAAAAAAGGGTGATTGTTATTACCACACACTATACCATAAAGATGCAGACACTGTAATATTTTTCTGTCTGCACACTCCACAGTTGCATGAAAATAATATGGTACAGGACAAAAATTGTATCATAAAATCATTCTGAAACCTCCTCCAAGCTGTTGTCATGGCAAAGGAGTCTATTGAGAATGCTCTTAATTCAACAGTGTTTCAGCGGGTCTTAAAAAATGTGAGTTAGAGCCAGCTAGAAAATGTTCATGAGTAAATTACAACCTGGTATCGTCTTGTCTCTGTGTATTTTGGATATTGTTTTTCATCATAACCTCAGTACTGTGAGTATGGGAGGGTGAGATCTTTCTGCTTTGTGCATTGTCAGAGATAATTGCTGGACAAGTTGCAGTGTAATAACAGTGAGGAAGGAATCACTCCATTGTTACCCCCAGTCCTCATATAGTGTGTGGAAAATGTCACTACACTGGGAGGCCCATTCTTCAGATCTCTGAACCTGAAAGATGTCAAATTATCCCTGTTTGGTATCTTTTATGGCACAACTGGAGCAACCTCAAATTATTTCTGCTTATGATTTCAATTTAGGAGTAATTTCAAAATAATCTCTTCGGAAAAAAGAAAAAAAAGAGCTTTCATTTCTCCCTGTAATTCTCACTGTTTATAAGGAAGAAAATAAAGATATGATTGGTCATTCATCTGTTCAGTGTGGTGGCTGGCATCTCTACCAGAGAACACAGTTAGAGAACAGATTTATTATATGAGCATTTCAGAATCAGTAATAACACTAATTAGTTTTCTCTTTTCCTGGAGAGAAACCAAAGTAACTCATCTTTTTGTCTGTGAAAAAAAATAGTTGAAGATCCAGCTTCTGAAAATAGAAATTTGAAATATTCAGACTGGAAATAAAATGCTGGTTCCTAACAAAAGGGGCAGTTTGCCACTGAAAATTTGCTCTTGGAATAACTGATTAAGGAAAATGAGAAATTCATCTTTACTTGCAAGCAACAGTAGCAGGATCACAGAATGGCTGAGGCTGGAAGTGACCTGTGGACATCATCTGGTTCAACCCCCATGCTCAGGCAAAGTCATCCAGAACCAATTTCCCAGGACTCTGTTGAGACCCCACTACCTGGAGTCCTCCAGGTCCTTTCCTGGCAAGCTGCTTTCTGCGTGAGTGTACCCCAGCAGATATTGGTGTGTGGGGTTGTTCCTCTGCACTTCTCCTTGTTGAACCAGCCATCCACAGAAACTGGAAAGGTTTTTTTTTATTTCTTTAAGCACAATACAATTTTTAATTTTATAATTGGAAAGAATAATTCCTTTTTTTCTGTAAACTAAATTATTTGCTGAGGCTGCATTGTACAGGTTTGTTGATACAATTAGATTAATTGTTTTGGCCTAACATTAAGGAGTGCCAAAAATGTGAGCTGCCTAAAATGAATCAGCAAGAGTGGTTTGATTTTTATAAATATAACTGCATTTTAGTGCTATTCTGGTTTATTTTTCATTCATGTTCAAAAACCAGATGAAGTAGATATTACCAACTAACCAAATCTGTAAATTTAGCTTATCGTTTCATGTCATGAAGTTCAGAGCAGAACAACAATGACTAAATGGTTAGGGACTGCGGTGGTTTAAGTGGTGGTGAAGTATTAATTACCTTATCACTATAAGCAAAGTGTTTATAGAAAAAAATAAATAAAAAATTAAAGTTGCAATTTTTTATTATTTTAACTAATTTTCACAAAATAAATTAATACTCCTATTATAGTTGAGCAATGTTTCTCTTTTTTAAATTTCAACTTTAAAGATGTGCTATTCTGTCCTTCTCAGGAAACTGGAAGTGTTGAAGGCAATACGTAGTAGTACCCATTCTAAAGGCTAAAGGTGATGATTTACACATAATTTAGAAGTAATGGGTCCTAGTCTCCGATTTTTAATATGCAAGAACATGTAAACCACTGGGAAGCAACAGACTTTCCCATTTTAATAAAAACAGAAATGGTCAGAAGTGTTCTAGATGTTAATTACTGATAACCCCATTACTGACCTCGAAAGTAATTGCCAGGAAAATAGTATTCTGCTTTCTAATCTGAACCTTTGTTGCATTGGAACAGAGCTCCTGGAAGAGGCAATTGGCAATTATTTGAGTGAGGAACTGGATTTTGACAACAACTGTGGCTCTTCCAGGTCAGAGAAAGTTGTCTACTAGATTTGTAAGAAAGATAATCCTGTCACCAGGAAAGTGAGAAATAAATATGAACTGAATGGGCAGCAGGACAATTTGAGATGGAACACATAAAAGCAGTAAAAACAATGAGAAGATAGTTAAATGCCGAAGAAGAAAAAGCAAATGTGCAAAATTCAGTTATTCTACTTGGGAGAGAAAGCAACTTGGAGTGTGATTAGGGCGTCATCTGAGATAACTGCATGTCAAACTGTTCTCCCAGTCCTTGTGATACAACACTACATCTTTTCTTGGCTGTCTATTAGCATGTCACCTGGCCTTGGAGCAGAGGAGGTGAGCTAAAATGGGTGCACTGGAAGACTCTGATGAAATGAGCATTCCTGAAATGGATGTAGCAATCAGCCTATCTGTGTCATGTAACCTTTGACTACAAAGAGAACCGCAGAAAAAAATTAAATTGGAAAAGAGCAGTTCTAAGCTAAGAGGCTCTTTGTTGTCAAGAAATAAAACTTCTTAGTGTAGTTGCCTATGCTGCTGTGCTTATGTGTATAAAAATCCCAAATCAGAAGAATATTTTCTCCTAAGTACCTTAGTTTCATGCAAATTGGAGGAAGGATATTGTAGTGCAGGATAGCAAAGAGGTTGTCTAGTTTGTAAAAAAAGTTTGTCATGCCCTAACTGACTTAGAACACCAGATTTCTACAATACATCAGAAGAAAAATTAGTATTGACTTAGTCCTAATAAAAATGCAGGCCTTGAAAAATAATTGAGCATGAGGAATAGTATCCATAAAATAATTAACTTCTCTGTAAGATGAATCACAAGTTAAAACTTCCTTTCTGTCACCTCATTTTTAAAAATAGGGATGTCAAGGAAATGGGGAAAGAATTAAAAATTATACCAGAAATGAGAACTCAAGCTACTGTTTAGTTAATCACAGTCATAGAAATGTCACAAGTGAGCAAGCTCCTAAATGGTCAGGAAGGCAAAGACAGAAACAAATCCTTGTGCAAAGGATAACATTGTTTTGAGAGGGGGCACTATTTGCTTTCTCATAATTTAGGAGAATTTAAAGAAGCTCTAAATAAGCTCAGCTATACTGAGTCATTTATCATTTTGAGTTGCTGTCTTTAGGAAAATGTTGAACAAAATGATTGACAATTTTGAGGTGTTAAAGTCTGTTGTCTGACATGCTGACATCACTTTTTGTTGTTGCATTTCTGCTAAGTTATAGCCTACTTGAACAAAAATATATGGTGATCTCTTCTCTGTGGTGACCAGTGACAGGACCTGAGGGAATGGCCTGAATTTGTGTCAGGGATGGATATTAGGTTGGATATGAGAAAAAAGGTTTTCACCCAGAGGGTGGTTGGGCACTGTAACAGGCTCACAAGGGCAGCACCAAGCCTGACAGAGTTCAAGAAGCGTTTGGATGTTACTCTCAGGCGCATGGTGTGACTCTTGGGAATGGTCCTGCACAGGGCTAAGTATTGGACTCAATGATCCTTGTGGGTCCCTTCCAACTCAGCATATTCTGTGATTCTGTAGTTGATTCTGTGATGTGTAATTTCTCATATTTCCACTAGTGGGGCATGGCATTTAATCATGGTTTTAAGGCTTCCTGGTCCTTTTTTTCCTCCTCGACTCACAGGTATCTCCAAGATGTATACTAATCAGTAAAGTGAATCTTCCCCTTCATCAAAAGTAGCATGAAGCTTAATTTAAGGGAAGTGGGGTCTGAGAAACAGTGATATCAGGGGAGATGATAATCAGGAGCAGTGGATGTGGGCATTCTGTGGGGTTATGGGTAGGGATTCTTTCCAAAAATACACAGACCCGCTCTGGTTTGCCAACAGTGATACCTTGAAGGGAAGCTGCAATATCTGTGTCCTCTCCAGATGTACTCATGCAATTTTAGATGCTTTTTCCCCCACAGAAACACATGGTACCCCTCAGAGAATACCTTGCTTTTTGTCTTTTGGTGTGTGCCTCTGACATTTCTAGAGAGCTTTTAACAGCTTGAATTCTGCTTTCAGCTATCTCTGAAAAAGTCCTATTTAGAGGGGCACACATTACTTTTGTGGCAACTGTCTTTTCTCAGTAATTCTTAAATAGCCCACTAAGAAAACCTAAAAGCAATGCCTGCCAACAGCATTTATCCCAACATTATTTTCACCAAAATTCTGTTTAAAGGCACTGTTTTCTAGAAATTTCTGGAGTATGGAATTGTAGAATGTAACACTTTTTGTATTTTCCCAATTTTTGTGTCTCTTAAGGTAAAGTGTTTAAATTGTGAAAATGCTCCTTTGATTACCCAGGTCAGACTTAGCTAGAGAGATGTGAGATGAAGGGTTAAAGGGAATAGCAGTGCCTTCTAGATGAGACATCACAGGATACTGATGCCACCTGAATTTGCAGGTCTCTTGCTTTTTGTACCCAAATAGTAAAATAAGTTATGCAAGATGGTCCTACCATCTTTAAGAAAGGACCAAATCCAATACTACCATAATCACTGTTCATGAAGTAGTGCAGGGAAAAAAAAAAAAAAGGAAAAATAAAGAGAAAAATAAAGAGAAAAATAAAACTTATGAGCAATAGGGAAAACACTCAGATTTGTACCAAAAGTGCCTTCATTAAAGCCAATGGAATAACTACAGATTTTTTTTTGAAAGAAAAATTAATGAAAAATCTTAATTCCTACACTGAAGCCTTCAATAACGTCATCTTTATTTGTTTTTAAGCTGAATGTGTTTTTAATAGGCTCCACTAGAAGATTAAATGAACTGTTCCATTAAAAATGTTCTTTTATTAAATGTTTATTTTAGGGTTAGACTGCAATCTGTTAAAAAGAGCAACTCTTCCAAAACTGTCAGAGTAGATCATGCAGGAATTTGAAAGATGCAGAATATTTACTTAAGAGGAAATGGCCTAAGGAATTATTGCTAATTTTAATTAAGTTTTTTGCATACCCAATTGGTCTGCTATATCTGGACGTCCTTAGAACTAAGAAAATCACTCAGAACACTTCATGGCTGCCGCAGTACCTTCTGGTCATTCATTCACAAAGATTGCTTGTCATTTGATCTTTATTAATGCAGAAGTGGAAGGAGCAATTTATTTTTAGTATGGTTAAGAAAAAGTATGCGGTGAAAAAATAATCGCATGTGATACTGTGTCTTCAGTAAACTTATTACATTCATCACTTTTTCCTTTTTGCTCTGTGTGTATTGAATGGAACATCCTAAAAATTTCTCAGTGATGTCTACACGTTTTCATTTTCCTAATATGTTGGCCATTTGAGACGCCAGCTGAGAATACTGAAACACTGAAGTTTTACTTCAAAGTGACCTGCATAGGCCAAGCTGCACTCAAAGGCAGTTTGCTAACTGACCCATGAAGCTTATGGAAGATATGAACTTGCTTAACATGGCATCTGATAGCCACTAATGGTCTATTTGGGGTAGCTATGGCTTTCCCCTCTTGTCCATCTCTTCTGTTGCATCCAGAATAAGTTTACATACTGTCCCCTTTTAGAAAATTGCTAAGACCTAAAGATCAGTTTAGTATTCCTGTGGGAAAAAAAAAAAAAAGCCAATTCTTACAAAAAACCCCGCAACCCATCCCAAACATACAAACAAAAAAACGCCTTGCCCCCAAAAGAAATCAACAACCCAAACAAAAAGAACCAAATAAAGCCAAACAAACTAAAACTCTTCTAGTAAAACACTTCTCCTAAAGCATTATTTCAGTCAGGGTAATGATACAAAAGAACAACAGTCCAAGCTGGGCTGTTTTGATGGAGTTTTTTTCCTGTGCATGTGCACAGACTGCGCATTAAAAATCCCTAACCTAAGAGCTACAAAACCACAAGGTTCGGGGAGATTATGAGAAGTCCCTGGGTAATTACCCGAGGCATTGTTTTTGTGTTTTCCGATTGTCTTCAGTCAGTGGTTATAATTAGACTGCTTATTTTACAAAAAGCTTTTTAATGAGGTTCCCGTTCCAGTTTACCTGGCAGGTACCCAGTTTATCCCGACATATTTCTCATTACCTCCAGTGAGTTGAAGGGAAGTGACTTGCCAAAACTACCACCATTCTCACCAGGGAATCGTTCTAACTCAATGAAGACAGATATCAAGTTTCTCAAAAGAGCCTTACAAGTCAGTAGTTTACAAATGATTCCTCCTGCTGGTGAGGAGCCCTTCCTGGAAGTTTGATTGTTAGGAGTTTATTGCCATGACAATCACCAATTCTTTTTCTCAAGTGAGATGCTGTTTTGTTATAATCTGGTACCAGCCCGTAAAGGTTACTTCAGAGAACAAAGTGGGGAACAAAGTGTACTTTTCTTTGTATATAATGTCTTTGATATAATGTCTTTACTAAGATCTTTTCCCTCTTCCTCACCGGCTTAGGTGGGAAAATTTTGTTTCTTTCAAAGAAATGGCTTTATCTCAGTGTTCAGAACTTGAACTGGATTATTTTTATTTGGAAAGAATGTCTCATTGATAAGAGATAGCAATGCACAATGGGAGGCATTTAGATCAGAAGCAAACCAATCAACACAAGATTTTTTGGGGTAGAAAGTGTGATTCCACAGGGATCTGCCTAAAAGACTTTGAAAAAACCTGTCTCCACTTGGCTGAATAACTGGACCTGCAAATGTCAGTCTTCCACAGCAGGTTTTACTTTGGGTAAAACAGCTATGGATTTTGGCAAACTCAGACATGAGTCTACTCTACATGAATCAAAATAACCAGAGATGTCAGCTTCATCGAAGCTGATACACCAACATTCCACCTCAGGAAAATTAAAATCCTATAGTAATAACAAGTTATTAAAAATGCCGTTCCACGAAAGGATTTTGGTTTTCTCACAGCCATCCTGAGCCCTGCAGCAGAGGTGTCATGGACACTTAGTTGTGATCAAACAGCTCCATGAACAAGAGTTTGGCTGTTGATGATCAGAAAGTGCCCTTGAGGATAGAGCAGCCTTTTCAGCAGCCTCTCTGCTCTCGAGAAAACTGGGCACAGCAGGATCTCCCTGTAGGGGGGTATTTTCATTTGGAGAAACAGCAGTTTCAGTAATGAACATTTTTTATCCTGATGCAAAGCTAAGCGACATTGGTAGTGACCTGATAACACTGAAATGCAACTTGCCCTTTAAAACACAAGTAAATGCAGAAACAATACAAAGGGAAGATGGATCTATACTTAGGAATTTTTTTTTCTGTCCCATGGATAACAGATTGTTTAAAAATATGCTAATGTACATAATGCTTGCACAATGCAGTGGAGGGTGTATGTCTTTATTGACTCCTTAACCACTTCACAGTTTTAAAGAGTTGAAGTGTCTGGAAGCAAGTAGTTTAAAGAAGCAACTCCCTCCCCACTTCCTCTAATCCAACTCTTTCCCTACTTCTACCCTATCTAACACATGCTGTAACCCCAACATAATTTCAATGGGCATGTTATGCAAAAATCATTAAAAATGAATAGGGCAATGTCCACAGATCTTCCTTTTACTTAAAGCACTTGCTAGATATTTTCCTTAAGGATGTAACCTGATTCATCTTGCTATGGTATTAAGAAATCATGGAACCAGTTAGGACATTAATACAAACAAGGTGTGAAGGTATGTTAAAGTTAAGAAGTAACTGTTCATCCCACCAAAATGAGAAGAGCACTTTGGATAATATCTTTTGTCTGTTCTTTCAGGTTGCACACAAACACAGAGGTGCTTACTCTCATATTCATTCCAGCATCCTGGCCAGCACTGCTAGGAAGATGAAGAATATTTCCTTTAAAAAATAAGAATAGAATTTGGATAGTAGTCAGATTTTGTCTGGACCATTGGACTAGTGTGAGTTTTGGCATTCCTGAATCTGGGTGGAAACTTAGTCTTGTCAAAATACCGCACTGGGGTAAGGCCTAGGCAAGCACACATCCATCCCCTAACTTTTTTGTATGTGGACGTGGACATCCAAAAGCATAACCTAGAAGGGAATTGTTGATCTCCAGCTGGGATGGATGAGACACCAGGGCTGACCATGGCGTATATCTGTATTTCAGCCTGTGTTTAGGCAATCTCTGTGCTGCCCAGGGTATCCTCTCCTCCATGGGATACGTTACACGGCAAGCCTGCCTCCAGTGTGCCCTCGTTTCCGTGAGGGCTTCTTTCATCTTTTCATTCTAAGTAATGAGGGATTAAAAGTCTTTGAGAAAAAAATAAGGTCAGCTGAAAGAGCCTTTTTTATGACTGTACTTCTCAGTTGTACAAAGCCTTAAATAAAGCATCTGACTTGGCATAAGAGCTCAGTGCTATGAAAATTAATATCTGAGAAATCCATTCATGTTTCCTAAAAAGTTTAGGGTGCAGTTGTAATTTCTTTTTTTTTAGATCTAGATCAAAAAATGTCAGTACCTATCAAAGAGGTGAAGCCTGTAAAAGAAAAAAAAAAAAAAAGAAAATCACTACAGAGTGTACAAATACTTCCAGGAACACCATCACCTGTCAGTCTTAAAAAGGAGAGAGGTTCTGCCATATACAGGGATGCATGCACAAGTGGAAAAGTGGGGGTTTTTAACACAAAATCCATAGAGAGAAAATGCAGAGTTAAATTTCACTATTCAACCAAAATTTGAATATAATTTAATATTTCATTCCTTTTTCTTTCTTGAGAGGAATCAGTTCAAGTTCTTCATTCCAGACAATGGAATAAAAACAGCTTTTAGCCTAAGGTAATTACTCATTATCATAATCTTCACAAGAACTTTCTCAGACGGACATAAGTGTACCTGGGGATCTTTAATCAAATTGAATGGATACTTTCCTTTTGCTAATTAAAGCTAGGAAGTTTGGTGTGAAACAAATTAGCAAAACCTGGTTGTTCTATGAAATGTTAATATAGTACTTAACTAGCACATCTTTGTGTAATTGAAACCCAGTATACTATCATAATGGTTCTCTAGAAATGCATATTGAAAAAGAATAGCTTTTTGAGGACTGTGAAGTATTGTATTTAATTTAGGAGGTGGAAACTCATGCTGATACTGCAGAAAGACATATATCACCACCTGTTTTGAATAAATTTCAAAAATATTCATGTTTCATACACACTAAAAAATTCCATGGAGTTATATTTACTCTTTGTAGTAATATTCAACATAGATTTGCCAGGAGAGAGAGGGATTTCAATGCAGCTGTAGCCCCTTCTTCCACAGCCATCGGCCACAAAAGACAATGCATGCACAGATGCCAGATGTTTTATGACTGTCTCCAGTGCAGGTTGGCAGCAAATGCAATGAAGGTGCGTATAGGGTTTAACCATACGATTTCATATTTTTCCACCATTTTTTCACTAATTTTTCAAATTTTACTCTATTTAAGTGTTTAGAATAACATATCTGAACCCTTATATATGAAAACTCAGCTTACATGTGTCTCTTTGCTTTTTCACTGGTGTTTTTTTTTGCCATTATCACATACAACAAATATTAGCTTTAGACAATAGTTTCATTTCAGAAACCTAAGCATCAGGATTAATTAGGCATAGGACATTATTGTTTTAATGTTAAAATGAATGCTTCCATAGAGGATGTGTGAATTTAAATCCACCTGAAAGGATAGGCATGTCTGAATAAAATGAACTCAGCAGATAAGATTAACATTGGGTTGTTTAATTTCTGCCATACTAATGTTAAGGTGAACCAAACCCAGACAAAATACATCAATCCTTAAAAAAAAAAACAACTAGTTGATGTAGCAGAAGCAGTTGAATGGAGATTGAGCTTGAATTTGTGACTTGTCTTATTGACATTGGTGAAACCATATAGAAGTACGTATTGAATATTCTTAAATAGTTTTCACAGATAAAGTCTTAAGAGGATTAGTTTGTAAAAAAAAAATATATGGTCGTGTGTAAGGTATACAACCACCATGCTATCAACAAGGACTGAATTTAATATCTTGAAAATGAAAAACCCTACATAGTATCTTCACTTATTATTCTTAAGATCCAGACTCTCACCTGTGACTTAAACTAGTCAGGAGAGATTCACTCAGTTGCGGGTACCAGCATAATGTGTTACCTTGGCAGCATTTGAATGTGCAACTCAAATGGATTTGGGAATCTGTTGCATCATGTTTCTTCTAAAAGCAAATTCAGTCTGAGGCAAAATCGGTATACGTGCAGCTCTAGTGATCTGTCCTTTCTTCATTAAGACCATAGGAAATGCACATCCTCACTGATGCTCTGCAACTGTTCCCTTGCTGGTCTGTAATTTGTAAGCAGCTCCTTCTCGCCTCTGCTCTGCCACACAGACACATTCAAGCTGTGTGAATGTCCTCCTGTGGAGAATTTGAGCATGGAAGTACATAAAGTTCTAAAATAAGGCAATAATATTCAAGCTCCTAAAGATAAGGCAGTAGATTTGAACTAGTATATGAAATAGAAGTTGAGCCTGATTTCAACTTCATTATCTAATTTCAGTGCCAAACGGTAAGTTAGCAGCAGAATGAGATTAGAAAGGACTATAATGCCAGACTGCTTGGGATTTTACAGTTTTCCAATAGTTAATATTCAAAGCAGGATATTTCTTTTGTCGCAGTTTAGTAAGTGGGTTTTTCCTGTGTGGAAAGGTGTGGCAGTGGTTCTCATATGCCTTTGAAAATTATAAGCATCTTTGTGTATTTCTGAGCTGTCAACATTCAGGTACCAATTCCAATTCCAAGAAGTTTAGTAATTCATGCACCATCTTCAGGGATAATGAACTGTGTTGAATACTGTAAAGCTTTGAGTTCCAGGTAAAAAATTGTCACAATATGTTATGAAGGTGTCAAATTGCTACTAAAGATCAAAGAGACAAGGGGTAGCAGAGGATCTGAAACTTGTAACAGAAAAAGCAAGTAGCATGGCCGAGAAATTACTCTTCGTATTATAATGCATCTGGACTAAGCCTAATTAAACTTGCAGATTTCTTTAAGGAAATCAGATTTTGAATCTTCCTTTACCTCAATGAATTCTTGTGCAATCAATATAACTTTCTACGTTGTGGACTAAGCAATTATCTGTTCATAGGCAACCTATATATCACTGACAATAAAAATACTGTTTCCATTTCAAATCCTCAAACTTCCCTGAGGCTTTCAGATCATGGAATTTCCCTAAGCTTCTACTGTGGAATAAATGCATTCCCTGGATAATGCTCCTTATATTGAACTCGGCTTTGTTAGTGAACTGAACAGTAAATTCCTTCTAAGACAATTGTTCAGGGAAATCTGGTGCTGTTTGTATGTGATTTGGTCTTCTGGTTCAATATGTCACCAAGAGAAGACTAATTTTACAGTGTAAGAATTGAACTTCAAGTCAGAAAACAGAGTGAAAGTGAAGTAAAAGTTTACTTTGCAAATTATTAAGGAATAGCTTCAGTCACTCATCCAGTAGAGGGAACTCTAATACAGTACATGGCAGGTGACCTGCAAAACAGAGAAGTATAAGCAACACAAAATATAAAATATATTTATGCTATATATCATGTATAAAGCAAAGTACCTACCTCATATGTCTCATTTACTGTTTAGTAAGCTTATACTTGTTGGCTTATTTTCTTTCCTTATTTTACTTGAACCTGTGGTAGCAGTTCAAATGTCTGCAAAATTTAAGGGATTGATTGCCAATGGCAGCGTCACAGTTCTAATAGTTCATAAATATTACAGATATTGTACCATTGACCATTTAGTTGAAATTTGGCCAGAATAAAAAAAAAACCAAATACAGTTGTTTGGGGGTTTTTTAATTACTTTTTAAGATATCACAACTGTATGACAAAATGGCAGATAGTAGTCTCTCTCTCTTTTAGAATGACTGGCATATGTCCTTTCAAGGAGAGAAAAGCAGTTTGCAACCCTAAGACACAGTAGTCACCAAAATAACCCAGTGTTGTACTAAGCTGCCTTTCCCAAAAGGGAACTAACTCACTCTCTTTTTTTTATCTTTTTTTTTCCCTGACCTTTATCATCTGAATATGCTTTCAGCTGGTGTATCACTGTTTCATTTTTTTTAAGTCTTGATGTCTTCACTCAGTCATCATTCTGTCATTTACCATTTTCTATTTTCTTTTTAGTTGTCCTTAGACACAAAATGTCACCACAAAGGTTGATCACTAAATAGGTTTCCTGGGGAAATTGTTTCTTGTTTCTTCCAAACTGTTAAAAGTCAGAAATAGACGTAACATTTCTCTGATGCAACTTGAACTTAAGATCCTTCCTATGTCTGCCTTCACCAAATAGCCTTAGTTCTTCTCCTACACTACACTGAGCATTGAGACATTTTGTTATTTCTACGCATTCTGTGGTCTTCTGTAAAAGATAAGGAAATGTTTTAAAAATGCAAAACCTGCTGACGTCACTGAGAATTTTTTAAAGATTTTTCAAAATATGTGGACCTAGGGTCGGATGTTCAGTATTAAGATCTCACATGAAACGGGATTGAATCATATGGTTTTAAAGAATTTTTATGCTTATAGAGAAGACAAACGTGTTGGTATTTCCACTGGCAGCATTTCAGACTCTGTGCACAGCTGTGAAACAGAGCAAAAGTCTCACCCAGCATCTGCTGTGGACTTGACAAGTGCCTTGGCTGTGCCTGCTCAAGCACAGTACAGTGCCTCTGCTCTGCCTATTTCCAGAATCAAAGTTGCAGAAGAACAGGCATTTGGCTAGCTAATCCTCCTCCTTCATGAAGTTCCCTGCTGTATTATCTTTTTCAGATGAAATTCAACGTAGCTTTCCACTATATTTAAGTAATAGCTTTTTTTTTTTGAGAGGAGATCATTATGGGTCATCTAGAAATTATGGTTAATAAAGGAATTTTCAGGGAACTGGGTTTGTTTCAGTTACATAGCTATAAAAACCTGATCTTTAATACTGTTAAAGTCAATACAAAGCTTCATTAGCATCCAAGAGGCAAAAAGGTGCAGGCATTCTTAAAATTTTTACCAATAATATTTTGGAATTTCCATGGAGTATAACTTTTGAAGAAAATTGGAACCAAATGAAGTATAGATGTTAAATGTAGTCCTTCTCTTTACTCAAGTCTTTTAATGGATTTGGATCCTTCTTCCCTAGGAGTAAGTCTAAAATGCTAATGTTAGGATGTTGCATAAAACCTAGGATAAAATGAAGCCATGCATTCCAGAGGTCAATTCAAAATATCCTGAGTATGCCAAAAAATAATGAGGAATTAACTTCATGTTTACCTTCTACTTCATGGGCATCTTGAATATGTATTGATATCCAGATACAGAAAAAGATATCTGTGAGGCTGCAGGCTGTGTGCTTGTTCATAAATTCCCTGTGTTCAGTGCTTTGTCTTAGCTTCCTGTAGAGTATCCTCATATTCATTGTATCCTGCATTAAATACGTTAAATGCATTAAATCTTCCTTTAAATTTTTCTAAAAACAAGAGGGAGAAATAGGTGTCTCAATGAGGTTGGAGCCCTTCATCAGAGTTCTGCAGTGGTGTCATACTCGAGGATATGACTTAGGTTCCGTGAATAATTACACTAATGCCAAGTATTTCATTTTATAGATTACGTGTCTAAATTAGGCATGAAGTGGACAGTCAGAATATGACCCTTATTCAGGGTACTTGTGCCATATGTTACTCTCAGGTTGGGTTTTCTATTCTCTGCTCATCCAGGATGGCAAAGCAGGATAGCTTGCTTTGTTTAGAAAAACAGTTTCAAAAATAGAAAACTGTAAATGCATATTTATCCATCCAAATAACCTGAAAGCACCAGTCTTGACAGGTATCTCTGCTCCTGGAGTACAAATGTTAAATAATAGTACTTGTAGAAACTTGACACACCATGTCTTGTGTGTATTTACTTTAGTTGTTTGTTTCAGGATAATTTTCGCTGATTTTGTTTTCCCCTCTTTGTTTTCTGATCTATGTCTAGAGGCGATTAACAAGGACCAAAAATTTCCATAGCATCTTTTTGATCAAATAAGCAGATCTTTTCTGCAGGAAAAGGACTTCATTGAATTCAGTGCCTCCTCCAAGATGCTATGCAATGTCAATTCCAATTGGTATTGACAGAGGAAAGAAAAAGACCAGAAAAGGTATAAGGAGTTATTTCCATTAACTGTTCATAAATGGATCGTTCTTTGTGAGAGAAGTGCTACAATACTGCACAATTGCCTGTGTGGCTCTTGCATTTTCAGAACACTTCCCTTTTCTTGGCATTTCCACCAATTGCATAGGAAGCTTTTGCATTCTTTTGTGATAAGTACTTTTCTGTATATACAATGCAAGGTGAGTCTGTGCAAAAAGATTACCAGTTTATATTCTACTTTTCCTGCTACTGCTGGCATCTATAATATTTCTCATTTAGTATGTTAGAAATTGATCTGAGTAGTTACTGCATTATTCTAAGTGATGGAAAGGATAATAATTTCCTAAAGCGAATGCAGAACACATCACACAAGATTAAATAAAATGTGTAGAGGGCCACATATACAAGACAGGAAGGTAATTTGATCTTTGTTAAATTATTTAGGGCACATTTCCATTTAAGTAAGGAACTAATGATAAGCAACCAGGTGAAGCTTTGTACGTTGATTTATGGATTTGTATTAAAGATTTCACATGGTTGATTACAGTTCAGCAAGCTTGCAGGGTCTCTCTTGTATACAGAGATTTTATATTCTGTATATTGAAATGAGAGTTTAGGTTTCCAGTGCAAACATGTGTGATGGGACAGATGCAAAAGGACAGTCACTGAATTAATAGATTGCTTATTTATCATTATTATTACTTCTGTCATGTACAGTGCTAGCAGAACCTCAGGAATGATAGATTTGTTTAATGATTTTTGTCATTTGTACATCAATATGCTATATTTGAAGAAAACATTGAAATGTTTTAATAATTTTTACTATCTTGAGTTTTTTGGAATGTTACTAATTAGTAGATTGTACTATACCTAATATGCAGTGGATGTCAATGATACAGACAGCAGGATGGCTGGATCTGATTTATTGGAAAATATTCAACAGGCCTTTTTAAAGCTGATATTCTTAGCAGATTTGATTTTCCACTGAAGCCAAAACAGAATCTGGTATATTAATCCACATTATAGTTTTATAATGAATATGTAATTAAAAACTTGAAGGGGTTTTACTTTCTACATTTATATTTGTAACATAATATTCATTGAATGTTCTGCATCAAAAGATAACTGACATGCTGACCAAGCAAGAGGTCCACAATTCTTGTTTTTCTGAAGAGCAAGATGAGACAGAAACCAAACGCTTGTCTGGCATGGCATGTAAACCTTCGCAACTGTGGTACATAAAGGTGACTGAGCTAATTTCCTGATTAAGTAACAATTTGGCCTGGGGTTTGCTGACCTCCCCGAGAGAGCTTAGGCTGAATGTTCCAACCAGTAGCTCAGAAGCAGCTCTTGGCGTTTGACATCCATTCCCAGCCATGCTTAATATTCACTTCATTCTGTGAATGCTGCCCTACACAACGTGAGCCAGCAAGATGTACTTAAAGTGCAAGGTAGATTTGTAGTGCTTGTGATGCCTTGAACAATGTGCCTGCTCAAGTACAAAACCCAGAAGGTATATCTGCTCCTTACAGCTCTTAAAGAAATAAAATTGATAGAGCCAGCATAGCCTCATGGATCAGTGGGTCTAGAATTCTGCAAGTACAACTGATGGGGAATGCATTAGCATAGCTGATGGTCTTTAACCATTAGTGTAATATTACTTTCTTCCATGTGAAATGAGACTACTCTTTTGAATAACAGATGGGAAAGAATTCAGTAATCCTTAACCTCTGCTAACTGATTCAACCAAGCAGCCTAAAGAGGTGTACGAATTTCCTATATATAAAACAGGAAGAAGAAGATCAGCATTTGATCAATGAATCATGGAAGTCAGAAGGGCATTTGTAAAAATAGCTGATTACATTCACTTTATCTGTTTGCCAGTCTGCTTGTTCCCAAATGTTTGCCTCATGAAAGATGATAAATACACACTGAATTTTCTACACGTGTATATGCAAACTCATGCCACAGCGGAAAGCAAAACTATGTATATAAGAGATCTAAATTTTTCATTTCTGACCTTAAATGTGTATTACGTTCAGCCTCAGCATAGTGGTATAGTACGGGGGATTTATTTAATTCCATTTTTATGCCATTTAGCACCTTTACCAGGTAGTGCTGTATACATCATCTCTCCAAGGTACTTATAAGATTCCATTATTATGTTATCTGGGCATTTCACAATTTTTATTCTGTAAATATACAGCACTTTGCAATCAGGAAAACATATTTTGACCCATCGTTCAATTAGGAACTTAGGCACACCATTAGGGAATGGTTAAGGGCATAATAGTTGGTGGGTCTAGCATGTTTCAAAGTGGTTTTTCCTCTTTTCTGGTATTTTTTGAAGTGACTTTTAAATTCAGATAAAATTGAAACTCAGTGTGTTTGGTCTAGTCAGATCTGTAAAACAGAACAAGATCACTCTCACCTACCTTTGTACAATTATAATTCAAATTTTACATTTAAACTAATTGCTAAACTCATGTTGTAGCCCTCAGAGGGAAATGGGTGTTGAAGGCGTGAGTCATCTTGCCTTGTTAACCACACAGGGAGTCTGGATAAGTAGGTGGGATATCTACAGAGAACGTGACTAATTAAGCTAAATCTAACTCAAAGCAATTAGATAACTTGGTCAAGACCACAAAAAAGCATAACAGGAAGTTGAAGTAGTGTTTTGCCATTCCTAGGTCTGCGTCCTAAACTCTCACACAACCTGTCCTTCCATGACGTCAATTACATTCTTCTTCCCTGATCTTAGTACCTGTAACAGTACAGCCATAAATTATACACTGGAATTTATCTTACTGAACTTCCAATGCCTATGATGTGGCCACCAACATAAGTACTAGTAACTTTAGGCTCTGCTTATTAAAACTGTATTGTAGAGATCCCTAGTCCATCGACTATCAGTGGAGATTAAAGGATTCTCTCAAAAGTGAACATTGGCATGACCTCACCGGCAAAGAGTGCGAGCTTGTGTAACAATAGGGAGTTCATTTCAGACAGATTGGATGAAGGCAACTGAGAAATCAAATATGTAGGAATAAACCCCAACTTTTAATTTCCATGATTCAGAAAAAAGTTGAGCAGGAAACTCTTGCCAGGATTTTTTTCATGATTTTTTAATTGATGATGTCACTGTTTGTGGTTTGATCCCATTTTTTATTCCTGAGAGAAGTATGAGAAAGCATTTGTCTATGGATGTTATCATAGATATACTTTCAAACTACATTCTCATACATTACATCCAGTAAGATTAGAATCTGTAGCACAGAGAGTGTTTTCTAATTTTTGAAGCAGAAGATTATATTTTATGCTGTTTTGTTTCAAAGTAAAAGCTGTGTAACACTGATAGGCAGGTAGGTTTTCTAGTTTTTGTGCTCCTATCTAGTTAGAAAATCTGCTCAAGGTGATGTCAACTCTTTTTTTTTTTACTATTATTTTTTATTTGTGGTTCTATAAATGATATATGAAGTCTTGAGACAAGAGATTTTGTTGTATTTCATGAGGTCAACCAAAGTGATGAATTGTGTGAACAGGAATATCTCGGGGAAGTCTCCGGTTTGCCAAGATTTATGACTTAGTAAAGGCTAGTCATTTACACTGACTCAAAGAACATATGAATCAACGAAGAGATTTTGATTTGAGTATCTTTTTCATTCATTTGAGCCCTAAAAGAGCAGAACTCTTTCTCTGCATCCCAGTTCTATCCCTGAGCCTCAGTGCAAAATCTGAGGCTTAGAAATGTGAAGATGTAACCTGCTCTTTTATTTCAGACTACCATTTTCTTTTTTTTTTTCCCTCTGTAAAGAGCATAACAAAGACAGCTTATGAAAGTTCAGGAAATATTTTAAAATTGTGAAAGGGGACAAAGCAGAAAACAGTGATAAGTGGAGTGATTTTCTGCACCTGGGGTTACTTTTGAGTACTTAATAATCACCCGTATTCTCTTTGCCTTCTGAAGTCAGTGAAACCACTCAGCTGAGTAATAGTGAAAACTTTCAGAAAAACACATCTCAACAGGACAGACATTACAATGAACTCAGATAAGTTACAGTACCAGTGAGCACAAGTGAAAGCGTATTGCTTGTAAGGAAAACACAAAACTAAAGAGAGAATGATATTAAAAACAACTGAAGAGTTTACAAGGAAAAGTATGTGATTGGGAACAATGATGCTCTCAGATGTTTTGAGAACAAGCCTAATGCTCATTATCAAAATAGCTATTTTATGAAAATCAAAGAACAATATGGAATTTGCAAACTGTACTGTAATATTTATATTCAGAGTCTTAAGGATTTCCCTTTTCTTTGTACTTTTTCACATGTCACTTGCTGATGAAGACACAGAGAGTCTGTATTTCTAATAAATACAACTGTCAGAATAATGTCACTGTACAAACAACTAGGTCTGTGTTATGGCACGAGGTGCACACATATTGAGTGCATGTGGGAAAGGGCAGGAAGGAAGACAGAACTTTGGTCATAAGCAGAAGCTCCAAACTAAGGAGTTGATGGTCATTTGAAAAAAAAAAAGGGGGGAGGAAAAAAAAAAAGGTTTTACTAGTCACTAAATACCAAACCTATCAGGGACTTGAATGAAGAACTCGAGTCTTGTAGTCTTTAGGAAATAACTATGTGAAACAAGTGCTGACTGTTCAGGACTCAAAGGAGTTAAAGTATTTAGAGTTTGTGATACTGAATTACTAGAGAAGCTGCAGAAAACAGAAATTAATATTTGATATGTATACTATGGGCAGGACAAGGGAAAAGAAAATGAAAGGTAAACAGTTCTTCTATTTAGGTCAGCTTCTATATTATATAGTAACCTGATTATTTCGACATGCTTTTGTGCTGAGTTTTGGTATAATTGAGTAGTTTTATTACTTGGCTAAAGAAATGATGTGAAAGGGTCCGGTTCTGAATAATGTGCAATGATATTAAAACATTAGTTGGAACCAAAAGCTGTATTATGGTGATGGTAGAGTAACAGTGTAGTTATGAAATATCACATTTGTGGCTTACTTGTCAATAAACAGAAGAGTAGCAAGGTCAGTTTATGATTCAAATAAGAGTTGAGAGAATTAGACTTGATCTGGGCAAGGGCTGGTCTTGTATCCCCTCCACAGGGGGCATGTTGTGGGATCCTTATGATTTTCCTAAGGAAGCAAACCAGGGCCTCACACTTGTGGAAACAGAAACAGCTCCAGGTTTTTTGTTGTTTCTATGGAAACAAACTCCCACTTTGTTTATGAGGCAGAGGAAATGCTCTTTAACGCGTGAATTAAGGGGACAAAGCATTGTGCAGAACAGGCGAGCCTCCAAAAAATCCTAGGAGTCAAGACCAGAAAAGCCAGTTGTGGCAAAACCAGGGCTTAACAAGAGCTCATCACTTTGCTGGTTAAATGGAGGAGAAAACCAAAGCATCAGCTGCTGCTTTAGAGAGGATGGATCGCTGCTATTATGCCAATGAGTGTTTCAGAGGTTCCTAAATTGTCTTCTGTCTCATACTCAAAACTGCCACATTTGAACACTGAAAAATGTTGTTTCACTTCCAGCTAAATGCACTTTAATGGCTTCTAGACAGCCATAAAGCTGAGCAGCAGGCATAATTCTTCAAAGAGGATATAACATCTAGTGTGTTTCTTGATTATCCAACTCAATCTGATGCTCTACAGATTTCCAGTGCCTCACTTTTCTATAAGGATTTTTCTAATAGAATGGATTCATTTACCAGCTTGGATATCTTTCTTTATGTTATACTGTGAGGATTTATCAGTCTCCATCAGTCTGTATTTTATCAACCTACCCTCTGTAAATTTTCATAACAAGAAATTATTTTATTTCATGATCTCCGTTAACTTGGAGGTCATATTTGGCTTCCTGCAACATGTTTTCAACACAGCAACTTCGGGAAGTATGGCTGCAGGTCAGTAATTTGGTCTAAAGTGTTAGGCCCAAATAAAAAGGTTCACAAGGAAGATGATGGGATCTATAAATGCTTTGTATAAAATATGCTCTTTCTTAGAATCATCAGAAAAAATCTCAGTAGTCACCAAATCTTCACTCCTATCCTGTGAATACCTACTTTTTCCTGCAATGGTCCTCAAAAATCTGTACTAATACAGTAGAATATCATAGAATATCTCAAGTTGGAAAAGATCCATAGGGTTCATTCTGGTTCTAGGTAGTGGGTATTTTAATTTACTAGTTACAGCTCTGTAGTAAATGAATATTTTAGAATGATATTGGAATAAATGCTCTTAAATAGTACCTTCCACAAACTCATTGCACAAAATAACTTGCATAGATGTACTTTTACTTGCTAGTATTAGAGTTAGTAATTCTGAGACTACTGTGCTATATGCTGCCATGTCTGCAAGCTTCAGTCACGGACACTGGTTGTTTGGCTTTCATTTATACTGTTTATTCCTGCATCTTAAGTGAATTGATTAACCTCAGTGATTTTAGAGACTTTCTTAAATGAGGTCAGATGTGTTTATTTTCTGCAATAACTCGGAATAACAGGTGGTTGTAATGTCTGGTGAGGCTCATGCACATGACAGCAAATTGGAAAGGCGGGAGATGGACAAGTATCCAAAAGATTGAGGTTAGGATTAACACTGTGGCTTTTTGTTTGATTCATTCAATCAAAGATGTTTGTAAAAATCTCTCATGGCAGTTCTTTTCCAAAGTTAGCCAGTAATCCCAAAGGCAATGGCATTTTTGTTAGGTTAAACTACAGTTACATTGTTCTCCTTTCTAGCTCTCTGATATTTTGATAGTTAAATAAAAGAAACCTGTAATCTCATTTATCATCCTAGGGTCATGCAATTTTTAGAAAATAAGATTGGATAAAAAATTAGGTAGCACTTCTACACATTTTTGTTTCTCTCAGGCTTCCAGTTCAGCTGACAAGTCTTCCTGATGCATGGTGAATACCCATTCAAAAACAAAAGGAGGATTCATTTACTGTGCTGACAGAGAAATGTATTAATTCTGACTGCGATACAATAAAAGTTGAAAACAGAGAAAAAAGACCTGGACAATGTGTACTATTTTCTGATTGCCCTGAAATTTCATCATGTTATTTGGTGCTGCATGTTATCCAGTGACAATTAAATCTTATTAGTTTGCTTTTCTCATTTTTTTAAACAACATTTGATGCTAGGGAAACTGTTGAACATTGCAAGTTGGAAAAATACATTTTGCTCTCACATATAGATAGAAGACTACTGGTTTGATGGGGATCTTACAAGTCAAAGTAAAAACAGTTTATACCTGGAGTTACTTTGTTAAATTACATGCACAACTACCCTTGGAGTTTTCCTTCCTGATGATGCTGTCTTCATTTTGAACTGCTGTTTTGACATTTGTAAAGTTTTAGCAAATGCTTCAGGAAAAGGTCAGTTTATAGTGACATTTTCCCTTTTCAAAAACCTGTGGATAGGACACTGAATACAGGTTTACTTGATAAGTCATTACGGATTTAAAAACATGTCTCTTTTTTACTGTGTTTTAGAACACTTGTTTTTCACAATCCGGTTTTGCTTTTGAACTGCTGCTCTAACCATTTACTAGAAAGTTCTTCTCATAGAACTCAGTTCTGAATTACTTCCTTGCACACTGTTAACTTTAAAAATATTTCACAGCTCAGGGGTTTTTGACACAAGAGTAGAATGTTTAGAAAACATAGTGCTAGGGTGTTAATATTACTGACCTATGTCCAAATACACTGAAAGAGCTCCTGCAAAAACCTCCCTGCATACCTGTGTGGTTGTGCAGTATTTGCTTCTGGTCCACTGTACTGGGGCTGTTATGTGCAAACATTTTTTTTCCACATCCTACCCCTGGGTCATTTCCATCTGTCATTCTGTTCTGTAATGGTTTGAAATCCACCAAATTAATTAGCAATTGTGTGGTAACATGCATCAATACTTTCTAAAATCATCAGAGATTCTGGTCGATGATGCCATTGAATAATTTACTGTTTGGGGAATAAAGGTCCACTTATGAATAAGAATATCTTATCAACCTTTTTTTCATGTTTTCAAAATCTGAACATTCCAGTGCTTTCTCTCTGACATATTTTATGTCAAAAAATATGACAAAAAAATATACTAAAGGAGAATTACACTTTTTCAAAACTACAGAGTTATAGCATGAGAAAATATATTGAGAAATATATTTTTGTCTTGATATCAGTATATTCCCTGTCCCTGAGAATTCTGTGCTTTCAGCTCTCCAGAAATTATGCTGGTGCCCCACTGAACACAAAACCTGTTTTTATTAAAGCAAGGCCTAATAACTTTAAATAATAAGCACTTAGAGGAAAAGTGTAAGAAGCTGTTCAATATTTCTATTGACAAGTTGGTTATTGGGAAATAAATGCCATAGAAAAATGTCCATAAATATATATTTTTAACCGGGGAATTAACACCATGAGTGCTGTAGGTTTAATGATTGAAGGAATTGGCCTTTAGTCATTATGCACTTTACACTTTTTATAAAACAATGAGACCGAATATGCAAACTGACCTTTTCTTTGCATGAATTAGAATAGAAATTATACTGAATTCTGAGGACTGTGTGTATGTAACTCATTAAAGATGTCAAATTACCTGTGTCCATTGAGCTGATAGAAAATACCATAGCAGTACTTTATGTGGCCGGATGATGGAAGTCCCATGAGCAAAATGGCTCAGTTCAACTTAGATAAAAAGACTAGTCAGGATATCTCAATGACATGTATTTAGTCAAACACTGTATAGCCACTCTACCATCAGAAAGCAGAGATCTGAATAGACATACTTGCTGAATTTGACGGATGAGGAGGATGAAAATACCCGCAGCAACATTCCACCCTTTTTGAGAGCCAGCAGACATCCATGTGAACGCTCAGTCTTTCTCAGTTTTCTATTTTTCTCCTTTCATAGTTTTAGAGGGGATTATTTTTCAGCATCTACGTAGCATGTCCTTATTGGTACCCTCAAAGAAAATATTTTTGATTCCATCAAGTCAAAGCAAATTTTTTTACGAATTGTTTACTTCTCTTTTGGCTGACCTGCTTTGTATCACGAGAGTGTCATCAAACAAAATCTATGTTCGTTTGTAGTTAATAAGAGGCATGTGGTTATTAAACAGATGTGTTATTACTAGGCCAGTGAAAATATTCATAGCATGTAGTCTTCTGAGCTGCTGCTGTCCTACTGCTTTTCATGGATTCACTTAAAAACTTAAAATATTCATGGCAGAACACTTTGCCATATCTTAAGTAGAAATAGCATAGATGTTTCGTTAAGTGATGCTTTGCTTTAAAGGAAATATATATATTTACAAGGTGTTTTCACCTTATAGCTTTCAGTTGCAAAGTCTTGGATTGAAAATTGCAGGAAAATAGAAATGCAAGTGATATGCAATATAGCAGTCAAGCATGAACGTTATTTGCTATCTTGAATTTTGCATTTCGTCCTCTAACAAAAAAATTAATCATCTAACCCATAGGAACTTTAAAAGAGCTTTCCTTGAAATATTAGCCATGTTTAAAAAAAGTATGTTTTATAAGATTTGTGCTCTTTTGACCTAACTTGATTTAGCATTGTTTCATGGATTTCTGTTGGTAACCTCTTCAAGTATTATACTTTATTACCTTTCATGTGTTTGTGTTCAAGCCAAATGAACAGATTGCATGAATTATTTATTTTCCATACTAACTAAATAATTCCATTAGATATTTGAGAGGGGTTTTCTGTTTTCTCTTTTCATTCTTCAGCTCAAAGCAGCAAAACTTTCAAAAATTTACATCTTAAGCTCTATCAATGAAAATGTCTTTCCTTTCTTGCTCTATTCAGTTCCGTTTCTTCATAAAAATTCAGCAGTGGAAAGAAACCTGCCAGCAGAGCAATTACACATCTGACCTAGTTCACTCAATCTGAGCAATAGCCCATCCTGTTTGTAATTGACTAGTGATTATTTGGGGAATTTAAATATTCTATCTTTTATGGAAGGGTCTAACTGAATTTTTTTAGCCTAAATATTCGGTGCCAGAAGGTTTTAGGTTAGACTCAATGCTCCTAAACATATACGTAAGCAATTAAATATTAAATAATGAGAATACAATTTAGTTTTGTTTTGATTCTGATATAGTGATTCAAAACTATATCCTTACCATGTGTCTTTGTACCTGCTGGGGTTAGGGCATGAATGCCTGTTTTGAAGTTGTTGAAATTAACTATATGCATAAAGTTAAATATATGTATGTCCTTTTGCTTTCCTAGACTATGCCTTTAATATGAACATAAGAAAGAGTTTAATGAGGTTTGTAAGCTACCTGAAACAAAATAGAAGAGTTAACTGTGCTTCCTTATGCCACTGCATTTTTCAAAGCCTGTAATAGTTGTCAGCTGGAGTTACTTGGAAAGCATAATTTTGAGCTTTCAGTAGTGTAAGAGAAAAGAAGTTTCATGACAGAAGTAAGAGATATATTCTCTTCAGTAAAACCTGCGTATTTGGAAAGTGTTCAGAAAATAACAGTAGGATAAGACTGATTCTAATTCTAGAAAAGCTGACACAGAATCCAAATATGACCATATATAGTAGAAAAAAAAAAAAAAGAGAGTGAGAGATGAAGAGCTGACTTGATCGTGCAAAAAAATATTTAAGAAAGAGGTACCTATGGAAAAAGTAGTTTCTGAGAGTGGAAACTTTTTACTTTAAAAGACAAAGACATAATAAAAGCTATAGCTGGGGACTGGATGTAGCAAGAACCAAAAGAAGACGGAGGAGAGTAGGCAGCACTGCAGCTCACTCTGAAGAAGGGCAGTGGATTGTTCACATGATTGTTCAGACTCTATTTCTGTAGTCTTTTACTGCGTTGAATTGACTTCTATTGAACATAATGGTACTTAAAGCACCTGGCTTAAGTGTAGACACCTGTGTTCAGGTTTCTTAAAGCAAATCATTCCTTTCGTGTTTCTCTAAGGAATATTCTCTAGTCAAGGAGACGCAATTGATACAGGATTTACTGTATGAAATCCTGTGTGGGCCATGCCTTTGTAAAGGTCAGATTAATCTATCATATTGCCCTGTGAAAGACATGCATTTTCCTACAGCCTGGAGCTTTCATTAATCGGTAGCTGTACCTACATCAGTAGTAGGAATAATAAAGAATTTTATAGATGCTTTGTCCAGTATATCAGCTGAGCTTTCAGGTTGTTCTGTGCGTATCTGGATGGTTTTTGTAATGATCACACATTTTTGCACTTATGTTAAAGAAAGGAAAATCATGGTTTATCCTGTAGATAAATATTGAACATTGCACTTTATTCAGACACCTCCCAATGAACATGGAGAGAGGTGAACTTGTATGTGCTGCACAGGGCTGAGAATGCAAAGGGTACCTTTAGGGACTAGCTGGAACTCTGAGTACTGATGCATCAAGTGAGATTATGTAGAAGTCATATGCTGGTCCGATGTTCCATTTGCGTTCCTGGATGATGGTGGCCAAGTCAAACACAACAACAGTCTGTAAGACAATTAGAAGTGGTTTAGGTTGCATCTGTGTTAGAGGTTAGCATCTAAAATACTGCTGAATTAAGATAAGTGAAGAGTTTGTAAGAGGATTGTAAGATTTAGGCATAAAATATATATATCCCGTAATTCATACCTTCTCTTTTAACTTGAAAAAAATCTTTCTTGTAAAAGGTTAAAAAAAGTAATAAAATGAAAAAAAAATAAAGAAGGCATTGCATTTATATACTTTTACACTATGCAAATGTTGATTTCAATATGCCAAGTAATCAGAGAATTACATATCTAAATGTTTCTTATTACTTTAGAAACAATGCTGCATGTTCTCTCATGTTAATGCAGCACTATGCCATTTTCTCTATCTCTATGAATAATATTATTTTCTTCTAGTAAACTTCAAAATTCATTGCTGTCATATTTCTGTTTGGTCATCCCAGTGTACATTTATATTCTTCATGGTATTAAAAAATTAAAGTTTCTTCTCTTTCAGTCACTTAAAACTTAAAGTGTTCTGCAAAAAGCATTGAGTATTATAAAAAAATCAAATTAGGGACAAATACATATTGAATGTGTTTTCTGCAAGGTTATAAAATACTTCAGAGGAATGCTTAGTTTTACATTTAATTAAGAAGTTCATCTCTCTTCTTTTTAAAGTTCCATATCATCTCTCTGTGAGATACCCAATCACTTCCACTGGAGCACTAAGGTTGGTAGTCCACTGGAGCAGTGGCAGACTTTTTCTGTAAACTGTTTGCTTGATTAGCTTTTGATTTATTACCATGTAAAGTGCTTTGAAATAGCTTGAATATTAAAGAAGCTTAAAAAAAAAAAAAGATAAAAAAAAATTGTTGTATTCGGTTCTGTGTAATTCCGTGCACACACTCCCTAGGATGGAAAATTTGTTGAAAAGATTATGGAGAAGGTCAGACTGGCTAATCACAATGGTTCCCTTGGGCTATACAAAAAAAACCTATGACTAAATAACTAGTAGCAGTATTTGTAAAGAAGAGAAAAGATAAACAATATTTTAGTTCTTGAAAAGTACTGCACTTTTTTTTTATTTCCAATAAAGTTAGAGAAAAATTGTAGGTCTTTTTTCAGTTATTACATATTGTAAGTATTAATCTCTTTGAATTTTGTTTATTTAGTTTTAGGAGAGTAAGTGAATCATCTCATCAGTTTTGTGTTACTTCAATATGTTTCTTCTCATTTTTAAAGAAAATAGAACCATTGTAATGCTCTCTAATCATTTACATAACATGTTTTTACAGAAGGAAGAAAAACATCCTGAAGCTATAACCTCTGTTGTCTACTGTGAAATTACTAGTATTTATTTAGGGTATGAAGTCTGAAAAATATAGTAAAAAATTCATATCACAAGACATTATGGAGATTATCAGATGATCAAAATTTAACTGGATTAAAATTCAGAAGTGGCAGGCCTGTTAGTTTCCTGGAAGAAGTGTTCAACCCTTCTCTGAGATGAGATGTGCATGCTCTAGGACCCAGGCTGGGAGTTTAAATTTATAAGAAGGAAGATGGGTATATATATATATTTTAAGTCTTACTTCACAGTGTTGGGTTTTTTCATCCATTTTGTGGTCAGGAAGCTTCTAGGAGTGTTTTTTTAAAATAGAAACCCTGATTAAAATTAAAGAATCCAACACTTTCCGTGTTACAGCAATACTAAGCCTAGGTACATTTCAGAAAGGTTAAGGTGCACAAACTTTTTCACCTATCTAAAATACAAGGAAAAACCTGCCCTTCCTTTGACATTTCTGGCGTTTTAGACAATAGATAACACGTGAAGCTGGACTGAAAGCTAAGAGCTTATTATGATATTGTCAGTACTTCTACTGCCTTTCTGAAGAAAGGTAAAAGATACTGAGGACCCTGTAAATCATTTTACTGCAGTAAAAAAGAGTAGTGGTGAGTCTAGGCATAATTCTAACTTGTTGAGATTTCTTTACATTTTCTCTTTCCCCAACAGTCCTTCAGGGGTCTCAGTTCAATCTGACTCTCAGAATGAGTTTTTCCTGATGAAAGAAGCTGCATTGGAGCTGGAAGGCCAAGGGAACAAGTGATCATCTTTGATTCTCACAACACCTACCTCCAGTACAGTTTTTTGCACAGCAATGAAGTGAGGGAACTTTTCCCCAAGCTTGGAGAGAAATACTGTGCCAGGAACAATAACTAAACAGATTATGAAAGAGAGACAAAACAACTTTTATATGACAGAACCATGCAGTGACACTCACGATGCAATGTGATTACAGTATTACATCTTTTCACCCACAGCCAGGGATCGTTTCATTCACACTCACAGTATGGCATAAGGCAGTTTAATAGGGCATAACAATGCTATAAAGCCATTTGGAGCAGGAATAAAGACTGCCCTAATCATGTGAAATTCTAACCAGAATTTTGCTGTAGAGTAGGAACTTATGCAAAAAGAGCACCACTTCCTGAGAGCCAGAAAAAAAAATAAAAATAGAAGTTGAAAATCCAGATCATTAGAATAAATATTTAAGAATTTTATGTATCAACCAAAGTCATGTTGCCTACTATCATTCTCATGTTTATCAGGCTTAACAGTCTGTATTTCCTGCTTGAAACAGTCTTTCTCATAACCTGGTGGGAACTAAAGAAAAAAAGACAACAGGAACATTCTGTCATCTTTGCTTACAGTTAGTAAACCTGTCTTTTACTGACAGAATTTTATCTCACAAAAGTAAGATCTGTCCCTTTAATGCTGGAAATATCTGAATTAAAGAATCCTCTTTTGGAGTTTTTGTGTATGTGAAAAACCATATTGCCAACAAAATTGTTCTTTGCGCATGTAGCTACTCAACTCACGAAAGATAGGTTTGTGATCTCTGACTCCTAAACTGCAGAGGTCTGCAGAGAAGATCAGGCCTAAGCATAATATTTGAAAATAATTTTAACTAATTTTAAATTGTCATATGCCAGATTTTGTCAGTACTAAGGAGTGGTTAAAAGACACATTCATATGTACTACATGTTCAAAAAGTCTTGTTCCAAATATAATCACTTAGTGACAGGACCTAGCAAACTGTGTGGTAAAAGCTTGTCTAAGAAGTGTGATTTTTCCTACAGTCCTGGTTATTCCTCACAGTAGCTTTGAAGGCTCATAAACCCATGCTCCCTTAGCCAAACATAAGACAGTTGTTTTCAAATCAAGCTATCTTTCATGCTATTTACCTTTCTTATGCTGCACCCAGAGTGTCTTGCAGGCTGGTTTTTACACTAATAAAACCCAGTGGAAGGCATGATTGGGGACCATTAACCTTTAGAACACAAAAAGCTTAAGCTCGGGGAATATTTCTGAGCTGCCTCACAGGGCTTTGAAGCCACTGCTTCCATCCTTCATCTAAATTGCCTGAATTCATTTTCAGGGCTGATAAACTGTCAAATGAATTATGAGACATAGGCCTTGGGTTAATTTATAGAAATGCTCCTTCACTGATGCTGAGTAAATTCACCTTTCTTTTTTGAGTATACCTGATTCAGCTTCCAGAACTGTCTTATTTTGCCCCATTACAAGCTCTGCATTTCAAACTCTTCTTTCTTCATTCGTAAAAAACTAATTTACTAAACAGATTATTATGAGGAGCATTTTTCTATCATGTGTTTTACACTCCTGCAGATACCATAGTAGCAATACAATATGTAAACAGATGGTCAAGTTGGCTTTTAATTATTTTTTAAATAAGAAGAGAAAGTCTGTCTCACAATACTGCCAGCACTTCACCTGTCAAAAATTATTTCAAAGAATAATTCATCTTTTATCTTTCTATATTCAGTGGCTAGACAGACTGCAATTTATGCTTATCTGGCTAGCTGAGTTCAGAGGGAATTACAAGGAAATTCTGTACTTGCCAGTTACATTTCAGTGTTAGGTTCTGGTACTTTATTTCCATATATATTCAGTATAGGTAATATGGAACTGGCTGTTCTGTTTCAGTTAACTATTTTGTGTATTTTATAAGTGAGGAAGACAAGTACTCCAAGCTGAGATATTTAGATTGTATTCCCATAAAAATTGCTAACAAAAAAAACAATTAATCACTGTCATGTTATGTTTACCTTTGGGTATCTCTCAGATTGACATTTATGTTCATATTTAAGTATTTGTATGATTGGATATTCAAATGTGCAATGACAAATAGAGTACAAGTTGTCTTACTGAGAGAAAAGTTGTGAATTTATCTTTTTTTTTTTTTTGAAAGAGAGACAAAAGTAAACTATTTACAGTAGTTTGGGGGGCTTTTTGCCTATATCATTGTAGTCTCTTAGCATTTCAATTTGGGTAAAATCTACTTACACTTCAATCTTTAGAGCATATGCATGATTAGTTCTCAAATCCTGTATCAACAAGATCCTTTTCATGGTAATGGTTGTAAAGACCTCGCATGTATAGCAATTATAGCATAATATGCCCCTAGAGAACACTTAGATTTCTTAGTAATGTGTAAGCATCTTGTCATGGTTTAACCCCAGCTGGTGACTGAGCTGCGTACAGCCGCTCACTCGCTGCCCCTGGAGGGGATGGGGAGAGAATCAGAAGACTAAAAGCGACAAAACTCGTGGGTTAGGTTAAAGGCAGTTTAGTAGGTAAAGCAAAATCCCCATGCACACAAGCAAAGCAAAACAAGGAATTCATTCACCACTTCCTAAGGGCAGGGAGGTGTTCAGCCATCCCCAGGAAATCAGGGCTCTGTCATGCGTAGTGGTGACTTGGGAAGACAAACACCATCATGCTGAAAGCCCCCTGCTTTTCCCTCCTACCCCCAGCTTTATAGGCTGAGCATGATGCCGTATGGTCAGCTGGGGTCAGCTGTCCCGGCTGTGTCCTCTCCCAACTGCTTGTGCACTGCCTGTCTAACTGCTGATGGTCTGGGATGTGGAGCAGGAAAGACCTTGACTGTGTGTGAACTCTGCTCAGCAATAACTAAAATATCCCTGAATTATCAGCACTGTTTCCAGCACAAATCCAAAACATAGCCCATGCCAGCTACTATGAAGAAAATTAACTGTATCCCAGGCAAAAGCAGCACCCATCTGAAAACATAAAAGTCCTGTGAATGAACAGAGTTTATCAGGCAGTCATGAACTGTGAAAAAGGCTGATAGAAAGTATTTCTTGTTCAGAGAACTGGTACTATACCTATGACCACATAACTAATAGTTACCAGCACCATTTTGGTCACTTCTTTACCAGGAAATCTCCGTTATGTGTGCACTCGTTGCAATTGTTTTCAGCCGTGAAATACATATTAGTAAATATGCATCCTGTTTCCTGCAGTGTATCTTACTAAAAAAGCACCACATTGCTATGACATACCGCAAGCATTTAAATATTTGAAAGCAAAATGCGTAGAATGGTAATGTAAACCCAATAGATATAGCTTCAGAGGTCTTTAAACTTTGTTATATATTTGGCACAAAGAACTGTGAAGATCCACAAGGAGAATGAATTTATTTTTTTTTTTCAATTAGAATACTTTGAAGCAAGTTACTTTTTTTGCCCTGCTTTTTTTCCTGACCTGAATAATTAGAATGGTAATGTGTTCATAAATCAGAAGTGTATTCTGAAACTTAATTCACTCGGCACCGTAGACAATTAGTATTGAAATGGTAAGCATTATTTTCTGAGGTCCTGATCTTACAAAGAGCACCATGTAAAAAGAACTTGGAAAGAGCAAACTCGCTGCATGTGGAGGAGGGTTGTGGAAGAAGATGGAGGAGGTGAAAGAGGTTGTGGTTGATTGGCACCACTTAAATCCCTATCATGGAAATGGCTGTACTGGTAGGCATTTCTCACTTCCTGCCTTTAATACCCAAGACTTGTCAGCTGTCCTGAATTTCTTCACTTTTCTTCCTATACATCATCAGAAAGCCATTCTGTGCAGACACAGATATCTTCAGACCTTATTGTAGGGCCTCAACAGCCTCATGGTAGAGATGTTTTCTGCAGTCATAGCACAAGGTTCTTACACACAGAATTATCCAGGTAAGACACAGAGCTGCACATGCATACAGTAAATCCATCCGGTGCAAACCACTGTGGCTTTGCAGAGTTGTGGTCACAGCCTCAGAGAAAGGACTGTTTCTTTTCTAGGTTTTATGTTGCTCATGCTATTTTGCCGAGAATTAATAAACAGAATATAATAAGAAAAATGACCAAATATGATAGAACTGGGGCTGATCAGTCATCCTTATTGTAACAATGCATTTCTTTTGTATTATTTACCTTTAGAAGGTATATTGGAGTTATAAAGACTAAATTGATTGTGTTTTCCAATTAAGAAGAAAATGAGGAAAGGGGCTGAATATTTATTTCAGAATTGCAGTGTACAGTATTTAAAATGCATGACAAGCTACAATCTTGCTTTCTAATTACTTAGTCCCTGTCACTTCTCATTAACATGTAAATCATGTTATAAACATAGTAAAGGTGGAGTAAAATATGTCCTGAGGGGAGGGGGCATACTGGAAAATTGCTCTGGGCAGTGTGGTGATGAGAGTGTTTCATTTGCAGCTCATCTGTATTCCACTCCCATGGGAAGCTGCATATATGAGATTTAAAGCAATCATATTTTCTTTGTCCTGGGCTGGAGTGGTTGTTGCATTTAAACAAATTGATCTGCAGGTTTTGAATTATCTACAAGGAAATTAGCATACATATCGAAGTCTATCAAAAATATTGAGAATTGATTTAAGGCATAATTATATTCTTCTTTAAAAAGAAAGAAAAAATTGTTTATGATTTTAGGTGATAGTCCTGAAAATTAGAACAATGTTAATAAGATTGATTGATTCATAGCAATCTACCAGCAAGAGCCTATTGGCCCCTTACTATATAAAAATGGATTATACAAAAATAAAACAACATTCAGAACATGCGGAATTACTTATGTTAATTAGTGAAGTTATTTTAAAGATGAAGATATGACTTCTATAAACTCACCTTTTAGTATCTAATATTTAATATTTGTAAGAATAATTGTTTCAAAAATAATTCATGCTATACCATTTACTTACTCGAAGGACTCAGCTGATGAAAAGGCATCAAGACCTATAATTTTATTGAGAAAATCAGTTTATGGATATGACTTTGCTCTTAATTTACTTACCTGTCACTGAGTGAATGATGAATAAGGGAGAACTAGAAGGTTTCCTTCTCAAACATTATGCTCACATATAAGGAAGAATGCATACTTCTAAAAGAAATAATTCTGGTGCTTTATTTCTCTGTGGACAACTACTTTGGAGTCCTTTATCTGAACCAGAAAACTGAATTTGAAAATTTCATCTTCTTGCTGTAGTCAAATTTCACAATGGCTCATGAATAAAAATATTCGGATTAAATATTATAAAGGAATGAGTGGCTTATATGTATTCAGGGTTAGTAACCTGACTAGGTTACTAACCTGATTTAGTTCAAATTACACTGGTCTGGTGAAACATAAAAATAAGGGTTATAGAAAGACAGAAAACAGAGGTGAGAAGTTAATTGTTTCATTAAATTTAGCTTATGGCACATAAGCATATATGTGATAGGGGTATATCATATTATACTGTACTTTTTAGCACTTTCCATATGAGTATGGCATCATATTTAAAAAAGATATATTGGCAAGTGATTAGTGGACAGCTGGGGCTTTTGGCATAAAGGATGTGTATTTCACACATCTAGAGCTTACCGAAAAACTTAATATTCAGGAAAAGATGAATTTTCTGTCTCATCTTGAGAAAGGTGAAACAATTTTCTTTATTCTGGGGAGAAGGATTATCTCATTCCCTGGCTTCCGCAGATTTTCATGACAGCTGGTTTCCCTAGACCATGCCTTCTCATCTGCCATTACATCCACTTACAACGAACCAGTTGTATCATTTCCCTAAAAATGATGTGTTGTGGTTAGCAATAGTGTAAGTGAAAGTATCAGCTTTGAGCTACATTTACACTGAAATGATCTGGACAATTTACTTGCCCCTGAGTCTTCTTGTTTCAAGAAGCCAGTACTTTTAGGAAGACATTGTATTCACATGTTTAATGTTACCTTCACAACCAAAAGATCTAGAGATATGTATTTTAGTGAATTAATTGAAATTTTAGACAGTGCTCTGCAGTGTTTTCTAATTAGATGGCAAGTACCCTACAATAACTGCTCCCTTCACTTGCTGTGTGATTTACTGAACCTATGGGGCTTTCAAGCAAAAAGCAGATAATGGTCACAGTGAACATCCAAGTGAACTTTAAACTTCTTGAGTAAAAAAAATTTGAGATTTGAGAAGATGAAAATTACGAGAGAAGATTTTTGATGAGTACAGACAGAAAAGGAATGATTGTCAGGATGGTTGTATGAAGGGATATGGGCTGAAATAAAGTTAGTTGCCATCACATTTTTTGGTAGAAGTCAGCATAAAAAAAAAATCAGTTGATTATTACAAGAACAAGTTAAGTTAAAAGTAAGAAGGGTGGCTTACCTTCAGCTCAATGTGCCTGCACACAGACTTGCCTCAGCATAGCAAGAGGCAAATTAAAGTGGGGTCAATCATTGCACTGTGATGTTACTCCTTAAAAAGAGGAAATTTAGTCCATACATGAAGCAGGATTCTGGCTAAGGGGCCTGAGTCTGTAATTAAGCAACAAGCTGATCATAAGATGGATTTATAGGCCCTGGTAAACTTGTATGCTTGAGTCACATAGGAGGAAATGTCTTTGCTCACAGTGGTAGGAAGAGGGAGGAGATGGGAAGTGACAAGTTCAGGTTTCTCAGTGGTTATGTAAGGCAGCGCCAAGGCAGGAGGAGAGATAAGGCTGCCAGGGGGGTCAGCAGCCTGGCTGACAGGCAGCTCAGCTGCACTCTCAGCCCAGGTAGATCAGCAAAGCCCCCATGGGGCTGACAGGAAAAGTAGCCATGGCTCTGTCCCTCTGCTAGGGCAGCAGAGTCACAAGTGCTGAAGTTGCAAGTCAACCCCTTTCTGAACCTCCTGGTGGCTTTTGGTCATGAGAGACAGCACCATATATAGAAAAAGATGCTTTTTAGCAAGGGTGGAGAAAGGAATTCACGGAAGCTCATGATTTGTCCTCTGGCACTGCTATCCTTTAGTCACTCAATGACACTCCAGCCCAAAGGCAGGTCCCAGATAGGTCAGGCTAAGAGATCTGAGTGTTGATCACCCATTTCCTTAAACCCAATAGTTAGTTACCCACCATCACAGCAGCATCTCACCCTGCCTTCTTCATTGGGTCATAAAAGACCCTAACTCTAAGAACAGGCACTTCACCTTCTTTTTGACCCACCCATGACCCAGTTCCCTAAGGGCACTTTTGCTCCCCAGAATACTATTCCCCAGTTACCAGCCTGCAGATTTAGAAGTTTGCAAACTCACTCAAAGGTTTTGTACAGAGCATCATGCCTAGGGACAGCAGGAATCTGGGACCTGTTGGAAAATAACAGGAAGGCACTGAAAAGGTGACAGTTTCCTTTGAAATAGAAAAAAGGCTCTGGATGAGTTAGCACAGAGGTACCAAATCCTTAAATGCATCATGTACTGAGAGGGAAAATGTGGAGGGGAAAAAAATATGAGCACCGAAAGCAACCTTTGGGGCATTGCAATAAAGAAAGAATGGGAAAAGGCATGGTCACAAGGTATGGGTGGGCATTACAGTGAATAGATTCCCAGTGTTGTTCTACAGACAGTAATTATTTCTGCCTCTGTGCTTGTCTTTTGTTGTCTGTGTGGTTTCTTAGTGGTTATTTTAAAAAATAATCAAAAGACAAAGTTGTAAAAGAAATGTCAGCAAAAACTATTAGTTTCATCTAACAGTAACTAGAGAGGAAGAGTTAAGTAAACCAGAAAATGAGCAGTTTAGAATAGCTTCCTGCTAACCAAAAAATTATGTGAAGCGCGATGCAGAAAATGAAAATTGAAATAGAAGGTGGGGAGGAGTTATCCACTTCGGTTCAATTTTTGCATTTGAATTCTGACCTGTTATTAGAATTTTCTGAGCCAGACAGAAAATTGAAGGCAGCCTGGGAACAGTGCTCAATGACAGTGACATTCCCTGACAGAGCATTTCTTTGCATATCAGTTGTACTAATTGTATTCAAACTGACAGCGACAGTTTAACCCATTCACCAGGGGAATTGTCTTGCTGCGAGACCAGTGATCTATGTTTTCATTTAGATGTCAATCCAGCCCTGTGCTGTATATTTTAAAGGTGGAATTAGCCTTAAATGATTATACTAATATGATAAACATCATCTCCCCTTGAAATGTTGCACAACAGAATCTTAAAAAAGCAACTTAGAAAACTAAGATTTTTTTGCCCTTTTCAAAGCCAGGTTGAATAAAATCACTTCTTTCCTCAGGCAGTTTTCTTTATTTGACCATAAATGAAAATAATTTTGAGCTTCAGAAAGTGTTTTGCCTCCACAAATATCCAGAGTGCTTCATACAACTGGAACAACTGAAATCCAAGTGCCTGTGCCATGTTCTTCCAGTGTGAGTGGGTTTTCATTTTTTACATGAGAGGCAGGAGACCCTATCAGGCTGGAAGACAGGAACATCAGATGAAAATCACTTATATGCGTCCATTCATTGTAGAAATTATGCTGCCCATAGAAAACTTAATCGTGGGTGGAAATGGAGAGAGATGAAAATCCTGTATGACTGGCCAAGCTCAGAGGGTTGGAAGCTGCTTTAGATGCACTTTCAGTTGTCCTTTGGAAACTGTCAAGCCTTATAAATGCTTCCCAGGCCTGTTTCTCTGCTTCTACAACACTGCTAGCTGCTGCAGAAAATATCACCAGAATAAATCTTCAGAAATTACACCCTGCCATTGGGTTGTACTGAAGATGATAGGTGCCTGAATAGACTTTTTGAAATACAGATGAATTAGTCACCAAATACAGTTATGGTGTGGAAAACTCAGTGATACAGGAGAGTTAGTCTATTAATATAAGGTGTGAGCTTAATTGGGAGGGGAGGGGAGGGAGGAGAGGGGAGAGGAGGGAAGGGAAGAGAAGAGAAGGGAAGAGAAGAGAAGGGAAGAGAATTGTAGGTACACTTTAGGGCCTGAAAACCTGTGACTTAGCATACAGCTGGTTTCTGCCTTGTGTGAATAGTTTATATATCATGTAAGGAATTATGGGAATGACCCACTCTTATAAAATACTGGGCAAAGAAAACAAACAAAAAGTTTGAGCACAATTCCAGGAAGAAAAACAAACAAACAATCAAAAACCAACAACAACAACAAACAAAACAACAACAACAAAAAAACTAAATGCAAAAGAAAGAAGAAAAGTTTTATGGAGAGATTAAAGAAAGAAGAAAAAAAACAGATGGAAAAAATAATGAAGATAGTTTGGGTTTTGCAGAAAATCAGTATAGAAATGTTGGCTTAAAAAAAGTCTAATAATCCATTTGATATAGTACACAAAGCTATAGTACCTCTGTTAATTTATTTGGTTGGGTTTTATGACAACTTTTGCAGAGCCACGCTATGAAGGCAATATTCACCTGGTAGCCCAGACTCAATTAGTGTGCTGTAGTTTTTTATTTAGATGGAGTCTGATCTCTCTTCCCATGGACCCTTGAGAAATAAAGTCTCTAGAGCACTCCTAAAGCTTTTAGTGGAGATATACTTCAGAATTTTTCTTGGTGAAAGATGAGGGAAAACTTAAGCTAAGTAAATAACCAACATGATGGTGAATGAATGTTTAACTGAAAGTAATGGACATTGATCGAATGGAAAGTTCTTTTAATAGACCTTGTTTGCAGGCTTAACATTAATTTGATCAATGTGTTGAGCTCAGGTAAGGGGTCTGTGCATTACTGTATAGAGCTCAATGAGGCATCACATTAATGTTTAACTGCTGTCTAAAAATCCTTACAGATATAAAAAGAAATAAAGTATTAAATGCATGTATTCCCATGCCAATCCTAAAATGAAAGACAGATGATTTGAACAGGTTTAATTTTATGTAGCTTCAGTCCTGTTAAAGTGAGTTGTCTAATTCCATGCTAGTCACACAGGCTTCCTTTGCAGTAAATGGAATAAATAGGCGTAGCTGAAAGATAAATAATCTGGCCTACTTTAGAAGCTATTTTAGGACGAAACGTATTATTTTTTGGAGGTGCTTGTTTCTCTTTGACAACAATGAAGAGAACTTTCAGTGACTGGCCTAGAGTAATAGATTTAACTTTTAGACCCCTAAAATATGGCAAATCAGTTGCATCCTTTGTTACATGAAGGAAGGTCAAAGTGTAAAACACTGTTATGCCATCAAGCAATGTTTTGTGAAAAAAGATGAGTTGTTGTCTGTTAGTAATTCAGACATGGAGTAGTTCAAGAATCATCTGCTTTTTGTTCTGCCTTTGTTTTCTCACTGTTATCTACAGGTCTTGCTGGTCTATGTTTCAAAGGCTAATTCACAGATGTTTATGAAGAGTGTGAATATGATTTATTATTTTTAAGGTACAAGCATGCTTTATGGAGGATTTATATTTCCATATTTTGTATGCTCTGCTGAATAGCATAGTAAAGTTAAAAATATCTTCCAGTATGAATTTTTTAACAAACAAAATGTCTTTAGATGTTTCTGAAAACTGTATAGAAATAGAACAGAAAAAAATACCAAATGTAGAACAGCACATAGGAATGCAGCTTATTTTGAGACAGATGACTAGAAATTGCTTATTTGCTTTCACGCGATGACTAGTTTTGAGCACGTTGGCAGCAGTTCCCCAAAAGCTGTCCTGAGCTTTTGTACCTGTATGAGAGTTGGGTACTTCTCACCGTACCACACTGATCTTCTGGACTTTTTCCCAGTGTTACGTAGTAGCATTCTTGTATATGGATCAAAATATGATATATCCATAAAATATACAAAATTATATTTTTTTCCTTTGAATGTTTGGAGCTTGCAGTTTTGAAATACTCATTGTAATGAGCCCTGTTGTTTTAAGTAAATATTTGTGATTCCATCTGAGCAGATCTCTTCATATGTGGCAAATGGCCTTGTTACAGACTGGCAACAAGATGCAGTGCAGAGCATACACAGTTGTGGCTTGAGTACATGCAGCTGCATGTAATTCACTGCAGAAACTGAAGATCTGCTTTTGTCATTTGCATGTGATCGGTTTTTCTTAAGATATCAATCTCTTTTTTTTCCTACTAGTTTGATTTCTGCTAAGTAAACTGCTGGCTTTTTTATTCTTTTTTTAAAGATTTTATTTTACTCTTTGTTATAAGGGCTTTAAAACAGGAGCCACTGTTAGCAGGGCTACTCTATCATTGTGTCAAGGACACAAAATAGCATCAAAACATTTTGACTGAGTACAAGTGACTGTGCTCTAGTTTTGAGATTGTGGTTTGCAAGTCAGGTGTCAGTAGAGGTAGCTCAATAGGTACAAGGCTTTCAGTAAAAGACCTTATAGTGAGTTGGCAGTCACGTAATGTTTAGCTATATCCTCCCAACTGGGGTTTTTTGCAGAACACGGCTTCTCAAAAGGTTTGCTTCTAGGTAAGCAAACATCTTTATTTTGGGGGCCCAGACTTCCACCTCTTCCTTATTAAAACAACAGCACAAAGTAAGACTCTTACCTGTTTCAAGAAGATGAACCATCTTCTTGCAGAAGTATTCAATCTACGAGTATCCTGAAACTTGCTGGCCTCTTGTTCCAGACCCTGTGTAAGCAGAGCAATAAGGTTTAATGAGACATCTTGAGGACCAGGTGGATGAGGAAAAATGCTGTACCATATACACTGGACAGTCATAATTTGTTTAAAACCCCTGATATTGTAGCTGTTTTGAAATTATGTTTTTCACTTTTTTATTGTTTTAAACATAGTTTCAGATAGTATTTTCTTCTGAAGTCAAACCTGACCTGTATTTAAAATAGAAATGGAAATGGAGCGTCTCACGTAAGAGGTGTCTTAATAAAGAACACATGAGCAACTTCAGTTTACTGCAGTCATTAAGAGTGCTGATTAAGAGTGTATTTTCTCACCCTCTTATCGGACTCTGTGTGTCAGTCATCTGGAAAAGAAGTCAATAGTGTCAGAAAGATGACAGTCAAAAAGTTTTTTGAGAACTTTTGATGACTGAAAAGTGGATCTGTTTCTGTAAACTGCCATCAATTAGATGTAATGTGTCTTCTGGTTTCTATATTCAATGGTGAAAGCAACTGTGATTTCTCTCTTTCTAAGCAGTAAGTTTATATTGGGTATTTCCAAGGTATTTTAATGAAGAGAAATGAAAAGGTGATATTTTTTACATGAAGTTAAAGGATTTTGTTTGAATCACCACAAGATTCCTCCAGACTTGATGGGAGTTTGAATAATCTTAGAGACTTTTTTAAGTGAGTGTGGAAAGGAGTGTCAATAGAAAAACCTTCAATTGAGGATGAACTATTTTATGTATATTTTATGATATAGATGTGTAAATAGTATCAGAGCTATTGGAAGATGGAGAAGCTACATCAGTGATATCCCAGGAATATGGAAGGAGAAGAGGGTTGAGGATTCTTTTCTGGAACTACATCCATCTGAGAGGAAGATTCTGACAAGGCCATGAAAGATTTACCCATTAAGATCAGTTCAAATCAAATAACAATTTGAGACACGGTATTAACTTTTTGGATTTTGGGGGTCTTTTTAATGTTATGTTCTTAAGAAATAAATGTTTGTTTTTAAAAAATAAGATACCAAAAAGATACTAATATTTCCCCCTGTATTTTTAGACTATGATTTTTTTTTAAAAGACATCTGGATAAAATATCCTGTGATTTCTAATTTATTTTGTCCTTGAATAGACACAATTGAAGGTTTTAAGTCATGTCCATACTTTTTAAGCAAATCAAATGTGGCTCAGATGGTCAGAGATTACAGTAAGAAAATTATGGCTCTTGGAACACCAATACTAAGGTCATGAGACTGTGGGAGGCAGAACCCTTTCTAGCATTTTTTTATCCATCACCCTGAACAATAGCTTTGAACATGGACATTAAAGAAATACTGCTTACTTGTGTGAGAAAATTTGTCATTCATAGTCAGGAAGAATCTAGCTATCTTTTTGTGAGTGCACCCTCAGCAGTTTTGTCAGCAACACCAAGCTGTGTGATGTGGTCGACACGCTGGAGGGAAGGGATGGCATCCAGAGGGACCTTGACAAGCCTGAGAGGTGGGCCTGTGCAAACCTCATGAAGTTGAAGTTTTGCCAAGTGCAAGGCCCTGCATGTGAGTTGGAGCAATCCCAAGCACAAGCACAGGCTGGGTGGAGAATGGATTGTAAGCTGCCCTGAGGAGAATGACTTGAGGTGTTGGTTGACAAGCTCGACATGAGCTGGCAATGCGCACTTGCAGCCCCAAAAGCCAACTGCATCCTGGGCTGAATCAAAAGCAGCGTGGGCAGCAGGTCTGAGGAGGTGATTCTTCCCCACTATTCCGCTTTTGTGAGGCCCCACCTGGAGTACTGAGTCCAGTTCTGGGGCCCGCAATATAAGAAGGACATGAACCTATTGGAGTGAGTTCAGAGGAGGCCACGAAGATGATCAGAGAGCACCTCCTCTATGAACACTTGAAAGTGTTGTGGATGTTCAGCCTGAAGAAGAGGAAGTTCTGGGGCAACCTTAGAGCACCTTCCAGTACTTAAAGGGAGCCTTCAAGAAAGCCAGAGAGGGACTTTTTGCAAGGGCATTTAGTGATAGGACAAGGGAGAATGGCTTTAAACTGAGAGTAGGTTTAGATTAAATATTAGGAAGAAATTCTTCACTGTGTGGGTAAAGAGGGACTGAAGACACTGGAACAGGTTGCCAAGAGAAGTTGTGGATGCCCCATCCCTGGAAGCGTTCAAGACCAGGTTGGATGGGGCTTTGAGCAACCTGGTCTAGTGGAAGGTGTCCCTGCCCATGGTGTGGGGGTTGGGACTAGATGAACTTTAAGGTCCCTTCCAACTGCTTAACATGGTATGATTCTATGATCTTTAAAGCATAGATTGTTCAGTTTCGCTGGTGTGGAATTTGTGATTGACTATAATAAAGACATTGTTATTGAATGGTCATAACAGAGTTATCCCTCCTATCAGTTTAGGGTTATAAAAATGCCTTACAATGTTTTGGTTAACATCCTTAGTATTGCACTTAGAAACAGAATTAAATATATTTCTCATATCTGACTTTGTACTGAGAAATTATTTTTTGAGAATTTGACTTATTTATGGAACTTGGTGTCAAAGTTAGGATACCTCTGCCAAAAGTGCCAAGGGCCAGAGAGCTTAAGATGTTGCCAATATACTGATTTAACCATTTCTCTTAGTATGAATTAAAATACAATGCAAATTACTGTGTAGGCAGACCAAATAGCCAAATAAATGTTTTGAGTAATGTCTCTTATTGCTGGAAAATCACTGACAGTATATTGTCAATATATTACATAACTTTTTACAAGGAAGTAGCAATGATATATCAACAGTGTATCAAAAGTAATCACAACTCCAGCAAACTGTGTTTTGACAAATGAGGTGGGATTCGTTTTGTTTTGTCTTGTCTTGAATAGAAGCACTAGAAACATGTACTTCAAACCATTATCTCTGCTGGAAAAAAGAGGAAAAAAATATTTCCAGGATGCTTTAAAGTACAATATATCCAAGTCAAATGAAATATTAATGGTCCAGAAATCTACTGGTATACCACAGTCACACAAACAGACATCAAAGGATTTCCTAGGTTATAAAAGAGCTATCCTTGTGATTGTGGAAATTGAGATTGCATCTGGAAGAAAGACACTCTGAATTTAATAAATAAAAAAAAATAAATTCTCTGAGAATGAGCTAATAGGAGAGCTCTATACAAGTAACTATGAAACCAGCAAGGATGTCAAATGGATTCTGTATTTAAAATAATTCACAAAATTACTGTGTGAGCTAATTAAAGACGACTAGAGGGAGTTTTATAGCTCGGGGTGTTGGAAATTAGAGTGGATGAGACACTAGGGGGCCTGTTCAAAAACCTTTGAAACCTTTTGAAGTCATCAGAAGCTTGTCCCTTGAATTTCAGCAGTTTTAGAGTAAGCCACAGATAGTTGTGCTAATGGAATTATTCTCCATTCTTAAGCTATGCAATACATCACCTGAAAGTGTTTTCCATTTTCTGACTTAGACATTTCTAAGTGTAGGAGAGTATAAACACTTATAGTTTTATCTCTCAGAATAAAATTAGTTGCAATATGAATAGAAGAGAAGATAGATTTCCCATTTATATGACATAAAGTTATATATTTCCATATTTCTCAGTATTGGTAAAGGATATGAACTCTGTTCTTTGCTAAAATTCAAGATCTTTTGCTAGCCAAATTACACAGAAAGCAGTAAATTTTCCAAGCATAAAATTAATGCTGAAGAAAATTTAGTAACTGAATTGGGAGTCAATAAGAAATGTAATTTCTCATTATCATTACTAATTAATTAGGTGAAGAAGTGTGGACTCTAATATGGAACCTAACAGGAAAGAGCCATCTATTTCCCATAAGTTTTTCATCAGGTATTCCAACACTTTAGAATAAAATTTTTAAAATACTTTAAAATGGATGACTACATTCCATTAGACTCGCATATTCATAACTCAGTGGGTTTTTTTCGATGAAGACCAGAAAAGTCCATGTGAAGTTTAACTTCTACTCCTGTAACTCTTGTGAAACTGTGTTATACATAAGAATAACTGTTTCAAAAATTCTCAATCTTCCTTGAAGGACTTAGACTCCATCAGGTGTTTGTGCAGATATTTATATATGTTCATATTTGCATGTGCAGGTGTGTGCATGTGCTCCCTAAAAAGCCAGCTGGGGGAAATTACTCTTCCAATCCTTAATGTAACATCAGAACTGGATGAAAATGTTAGCCATGGTTTTTGGAGGTGTCTCTGAAATCAGTGTAAATTCTGACCCTTAGCTGTGGCATACTGAGTAACAAAATAAACTGGAGGAGAGCCAAACCGCTGGCCAAACAACTCCTGTTCCTGTGCCAGTGACCAAGGGGATTTGCCTGCAGGAGCTCACTCTGGGGCCATGCCCATGTGAAATGAAAGCAAAATGAAAGTGGCTGATACCTGCTCAATCTAAGTCTCTTCTGAAGTAGATCTGCTAAAGAACTCCTGACTATTCCACCCCTGTCTAAAGTGTCATGAATTTATATTTCTATATAACCAAATTTCATACCTTCTAGCAATCTAAGAAACAAAACTAGTATATCCATTCTTAAGGTCATTAAAAGATGACAGTTTGGGATGCCTTTTATATAACTTGAAGATCAGAGCTGAATTTGTAGCCTTTTTTTTTTTCTGTCATAATTTTCCACTCTGTACAGTTACAGCCTCATCCAACTAGTTTTTCCTTAGGTGAAAAATCCATTGGTTGAGCATCATTCATCTTTATCTTCTGGTTGGAAAAGTTATTAACTCATGGTTAATAAAATGCATTGACCCAATATATACATCAATCACTTAGAAAATCATGTAAAATCCCCATCGCTTCATATAGAAGTTTTTAAACTTTTTAAAGCAGCTTTCAGATTAAAATGGTGCTCTAAAAACATACCTGTGAGAAGAAACAAATGGACCTTAAAATACTGCTAGATCTGGTTTATATAAAATATTTATTTTCCCCAGAGTTATCAGGAAAAAGAATTTTACTTAATAAAACTTGAGTACATGTTTAAAATACCTTACAAATTGCAGTTGAAAAAAAAGCCCAAATTGATCTATTGAAATTTACAATTTCTATTCATCCCTGAGTGTGAATTTGTCTCTCTAAGGCTTGAATAATCCATTCAGTAGATGCCACTCAAGCAAAACAAGGTAAACAAAGAAGTGGAGCTGAAATCCAAGACAATGATATTTTAAAAATATCTATACACATAATTTAATTGCAACAGCAGAGTTTTTACTGATTGCATTTTGTTATATCTGTGTTTCTCATGGAGGACTAAACAGTAGCTTTTTTTTCCCCTAAAGATTAATGACATTCTGCCCAGGCTCTTATAAATTAGCAAGAAACAATGTAAAGTGATGAAACACCAGTTCTATAAACTTGAAGTTATTCAGAAAAAAACCCTGATTTTCTTTCTATCATGACTAAATACAGAATTAAAAATATCTGCAAGTGTATAATTTGAAATCAGTTGAAATACAGAATCATAGAATCATAGAATCAACCGGGTTGGAAAAGACCTTCGAGATCATCAAGTCCAACCCTTGATCCAACACTGCTGTGTTTACCAGACCACGGCACTAAGTGCCACATTCATTCTCACCTTAAACACCTCCAGGGATGGTGAATCCACCACCTCCCTGGGCAGCCCATTCCAATGTCTGATTACTCTCTCTGTAAAGAATTTCTTCCTAATATCCAACCTAAACCTCCCCTGGCACAGCTTAAGACTGTACCCTCTTGTCCTACTGCTGGTTACCTGGGAGAAGAGACCATCCCCCACCTGGCTGCAACCTCCTTTCAGGTGATGAGGGTAATGATGTCTCTCCTAAGCTTCCTCTTCTCCAAGCTAAACAACCTCAGCTCCCTCAGTCTCTCCTCATAGGACTTATGTTTGAGTCCCTTCACCATCCTGGTTGCTCTTCCCTGGACCTGCTCCAGCACCTCAATCTCCTTCCTGAACTGAGGGGCCCAGAACTGGACACAGTACTCCAGGTGTGGCCTCACCAGTGCTGAGTACAGGGGAAGAATCACTTCCCTGATGTGAAAAAATAGAATTTTTTTTTTTTAGGGTTCCCAGATTAAATTTTATGTTTATGTTTGTACAAAGAATGAAATTAAAATGCCAGTGCTGTTCACATTTTTTTGAAAGAAAGCTCCACAGTAACTCTTTTAGAATTATAATAGCATGAAAAAGTGGTAGTGAACCTAGGATAACTCTGTAAGGGAGGCCAGACACTCAGTCCTGACAAAACTGGTTGAAAGTCATTCTGGTCTTTTGGCTATAAACAATCCCCAGTGAATAGGATTTGACATCAAATTTTGTCAGTGACTCGGTTTATGTAACAAAACCATTACAGACTAGACAGAATTGGCATGGTCTACTCAGAGAAAGCTTAGGGAAAAAAAAGAATGATAGGCATTGCATAATTTCCCTTCAGATAAGTTACATGAAGGATGGGCTTCACATAGGATGTGATTCTTGCAAAAACCCCGAGACTGACAGTCCATGGATTGGCAGTATCCAGGCAGGGTTTGGACAAGTGCATAATTGAGTGCTGACATCAAAGAAGGCATGGGAAATACATCCTCTCTTTGACCATAATAGAAAAGACTCCATGAAGAACAAGCTGGGTTTGATAAAAGACTCTTATGTCAAAACAAACTAGTACCAACAATTTTTGCTAGAGTTCAAAGCAGCACTGCAATGTTTTCCAGTGGAGGGAAGATACATCACATCACACGATACTCTTCTGTGTTGTCCTTGAATACTTTAAATTAATTTTTCTTTTGCTATCTATCCGTAAGTAGGCTAGAATGAATCTTCATTTAATATGCTGTACATATTGGTATATATTTCTGAGGTCCTGTTTTCTTCAATTGTGTGTCAGTTCCTAAAAGCTACTGTTCCACTGAAAGAACAAACAAACAAACAAACAAAACTGCTAGAAGAACAAAAACAGCAAAAACTGGTAGTCATTCAACTGGTAGCATCAGAAAGTTTTTACTTTTACCCAGGAGTTTTTTCATTTCCACCAGTAAGGCTGTAATAATGTTTTTCTAAGTATTTATAGAATATTTTCTTCTTCAGATATCAAAAAAGATATAGATCAGGACTTTTTTGTGGAGATGTGAACCTGAAAATATAGTTAGTCACATAAACTTCCTGAGGTCACACAGAAAGTTAGTCAAAGACTTAGGAATAGACCAGGCATTTTATTCATAATTTAAGACCCCTTGCTAACCAGAAATTGGTTTAAAATTCATTAGATATAGGATTTTCCTTTTTTTTTTTTTTTTTTTTTGTGTGTGACAGAAAAGATTTCCTGTGTAGCTGGGAAAATAATTTCAATGCAATTTATGACTTTCTAGAAGTTTCAAGATTTTTTCTAATCAGAAACGAAGATTTTTGCAGAATCATTGAAAGGCTCGGATCTTATAAGGTCAAGGTTAAAGTAGTTTGCATATGACTACCAGCAAATTAAAGGAATCTAAATACTAGAAAAGGCTTTCTATGGTTCGTCGATTGACAAATCTCAGATTTTATTTTTTGGTACTGCAGTTAGTGGCAGCAGAGATATTAATAACCAGACATTTGAAGAGTGGTAGTTATTTCAAAGTTTCGGTAAGATTTACAGATCTATTTTGCCATTTTCTCTCAAAGCACAGAAAACTCCTGACCCAAAAATCTAATTTCTAATAAGGCATATAAGAAAATCAGAGTAGTGTCTTAGAATATGACATCCAAACAAATAAATGTAGAGGTGAATTGTGTATCAAATTTCCTCCAAGGCCCACATCTGTGAGTGTCGACATTTTCTAATGCAACCTGAATGATTAGGTTGTGTAACTCCCTAAGTTATTTCAAAATTTATTTTTTGTGAGGAAATATTATTTATATATGAAACACGTTGGATGGCAGAATCCTTCTGCAGAAAGGTGGAAGCTCATCAAAAATGAAACATGTTTAATTGTGTTACTCTTCATCTATTCTAAAATCCAAAAACCTGCAAACATAAACATTTATTTATTGCATCAAAAGTTTTAAATCAATTTACTCAAAGAAGCTAAACTTAAATTCCAATCTAACTCTGCAGAAATATCTATATGATGTATGGAAAAAAGGAAATGGAAAAGAGTGAGAAATGCATTACATCTAAGTCATGAACATTGCTTGATGATGCTACTGGTAGTCTTATAAGTTCTTTTCATATGAGATTTATGCTTAGGTTGCTAATAATTTCAGGATATATTAGGCATTTATTTTTGCAGTCTTCATTTGCAGTGGGCTGTTGTCATTCACACCTCAGTATATAATTGCTCCAAAGAAGAAATTTCTATCTAAACCATGTCTGGATATTTAGTGAGGCTGCAAAAATCATTATTAGTTCCTGTTGACTATAATAAAAGAAGTCTTAATAAATAAGGTGAGGGAATTTTAGAAAATTAACTCCATCAAATAAGACCGTCTTAGTGCACATGTAATTGGTCAGATGCTTCTAACATTCTTCCTCAGCAATGTAATGTTATTTGCTCAAAGATATTCCTCTAGCTTTAGACATTATCTCTCCGAAAATTAGTAGCTGATAAATTAGGTGCTGGTGGGGAGCCAACAGAGTGCAGTCAACTGTTAGTGTGAAGATAGCACTATTTGCATTCCTTATTATGCATAAAGAATTACAGGACGCCCACACATCTGACATGATTAGAACGCATGAACAGTAGATTAAAAATCGTTCTGTATTAAACATACAAAATGAAGTGGAAATGAAAATACATTTTGGCCATTATAAGGAAGTGATGTTTGTTCGGTATTTCCTAACTGCTCTCAGCCTTTCTGTGCCAGCTGTCTTTTCAAGCAATGAAAAGCTTTACCTTTCTGTTGGAATTCTCTGCCTTTAGATTTTGGTTAAACTTGTTGCCTACGTGTTACATTAGAGGCTGTATTGCAAACCCTAAGTCACACTAGAGCTGACAACTCAGAGGTGATATTTCTCCCTGTTTTTCCCTCATTTTTTCTAATAGGAAAGGTTATTATTGAAGTTAATGTGTCAGTCTTAAAGGGTGGTAGAATGTGTCTGAATCTTTATATTCTGCTAAGCAAATGTAAATGCACCTGTCTTTAAATCACTACAGATAGCAATGTATGGTCTATGTTGCAAAAAAATATGACAAGAGAAACCTAATAAGCTTGGAAAGATCCATGTCTGGAAGTTAGTCTGAAAACTCACAGGAGTCAAAGGGAGACTGTTCACAACATGAGTGTATTTTGGATCAGCACCATACTCCTGGAATCACAATATGTATTGTGTGCTACTGCTTTCATTTAACTTGCAATTTTCACAAGCCTTGAGTTTCTTCTTTCTGTGAGGAATTCCAAATCAGACGAAGTTCATTGGCATTTTGTGACAGAAATCTGATTGGCACAAATGTATGTATTATTTTTTTAATCAAAACTTTCGATCTCTACAATCAGATGCTTAAATTCTACTAGACACTTACCCTGATACTTACATTGGTGTACTGTAAATCAGTAATAATTCCACTAAAATCCCACTGATTTGGGTAACTTTTCACGAGTCAACACGATCAATCAGCTGTGGTCCAGGTGGCAAGGAGCTATGTTAGAGTGCTGAGCCTGAGGTGATATACCTATTTTGAAACCACACAGCTTCTGGCTCAGAAGGTTATAGAAATAGTGATTTTGTTTGATTTGACAATGTCTGTCATACTGTTTGAGCAGAATTTTTCAAACACTCTCCAGGAAAGATCAAGAGCAGCGGAGGGGATTGCAAGTTAAATCACGATGGGTAAGGGTTAGGCATACTTAGCTTCTGAGAGACTTAATGAACCTTCATTACTTAGTTAGCATGATAGCAGAAAAAATTTGAAGATGGCAGATGCAAAATAAAGAATACTAAAATATTTATTTGAATTATCCATAAACCTCACTGGACTTAAAGATATTGAAATTCCTCCTGCTGAGGAACAAGATACTGTTACAGGGAGCTTTTTTTAATAATTCTGTTTAGTGCATAGGAGCTTTCAAATAGACAATAATATTAAAGTGATCAAAGACTAAGTAGAAAATAATATGGAGAGCATTCAGTATCATCAGTTTAAATTTCCTGTGCTAAATTTTATTCATTTCATTTAAGAAACAATAGTAAGAATATGGAGAGCAAAATAAATAGGAGCAAAAGACTTTGAAAGTCATGAAGAGAGCATGAGAATCTGAAGATAACTTGTATAATTAACAAGTAAGATGTAGTAGTAAGATGTAATACATTAGAGGCACTGGCAACGTAATGATGGCCCTTATTGTATCTTTTATCTTTATACCAAGCAAAAGGATTACTCACTAAAATTGAAGGTAGTCACTAATATTGAATGACAATGTGATTAATTATTTTCTATTGTCCTTTCTTTTGCATGATGTTGAATTTGTCTGTGAATATATTGAGCCTCAGAGTTTGAAAGTATTAAAAAAACACAAGAAGAGTTGTGTGTGGCTGAAGAATACCCACAGTCATATCAGATAAAGCATGGCCTTTTGAGAAGAGATACAAACTCGTATATTTCTGAGTTTAGGACAAACCATTAACTAATGTCATTTTTTTGCCTTTGGGCCGATTGTTTCATAATTGTCAACTGCAGAGTTCCTTTCACCTTCTTTTGAAGCATGGGGTGGTGGCCTCTGTCAAAGATGTGAGAGTGGATTAGATGGATAATTGGTCTGATGCTTTATGACAGCTCAAATAATTCTGTGTAAAGTCAAAGTAAAGGAGAAGAAAATCAAGCTTCTGCATTTGTCTGAAGATGAAAGCAACTGTCTAGTGTAGTGGGTATTTGTGAGGAGGCTAATTCTTGCAAGCATTTTTGCTACACCTAAATAAGACTGAAGGGAGAATTTCTGGAGATTGTACCGAAATGCAATTCTTTGTAGAAATAGCTTGTGCTAATTTAAGTTCTGGGAAAGGTTTAAAGCTGTATGAGAATTACTACTTTTGCCTGTACTAATACACTTGGCTATGCTGCAAGCCTCGTTCACCCAGGCAAAAGGCACCATTAGGTGTGGTGATGTTCATTCTGATATCTGAGTCAGCTTGCATTTGACCAGTGAAATATATGTGTGGGATACCATTTCTGCTGTATGTACTTACCCTTCTGGAACAAACATCTAGCGGTGAGTGTGTCAGCCACTTAGACTGGTTATAGACATTTTAAGCCTTTTTGGTCCATTAGATTGACAAGATAAAAATAGATGTAGCTACTTTTCAACATCTACATGATTACCAGATCTGTGTAATGAAGTCATCTGTTCATTAGAGAAATAGCAGGAGCAGTTCTTTTTATCCTGAAGGGTACTTGAAAGAAAGAAGAGTCCTTTCCTTCCTTTTTGGCTTGCTTTTGCCTTTCAAGGAGAGTGTGCACAAACAGCCCTGAGTTATATTTAATGAATGCAACAACAAACTTTTCTTCTGTGCAATCTCTGTTGCTTAACAAGTACACCAGGACATAGAGAACATTTTGTTTTTCATCCATGTTCTGTTGCTTTTTTGTGTCTGTTTTTGCACTGTTTTGGGCAGCTGTGATCACTGGAAAGACAAAATGCTGATCACAAAACAAAGTGAAGCTTAGAAAAAGAAAAAGAGACAATGTTTCTGGGAGGAAAAAGAATATATGGATAAAAAAGGAAAATGCCAAGACTCATTACTCTCAAAACAATGTATCTCTTATTTTTGATAATGACTAATATTTGAGTTCTGTACTTCTCTAGTATTACCTTTTGATAGGAGTTGATTACCTACTTTAGACTCCTAAAAATTCCAGTATGATTTGGTTAGTAAAAGCCTGTTATGGAAAAAAAAAACAAACAGAAGAATAACATTTTCTTGATAGACTGCTTGTCAGGTGACAAAAGAAGAGGAGCGAGACTGTAAAAATATGAGGTCAAATGGTCTTGACCACCATGGATTTTAGAGCACAGCTTCTAGAGCAGTACTTAGCTGCTAATCTCTAATGGCAGACATGTAGTGAGACCTTAAGCAAGTCATGAATTTCCTATGTGCGTTTCTGTAGGTAGCTGTGTGATGGGCCTCATAGCCCCCGGGCGTCTTGGGGTCATGGGCCATCTGTGGCGTCTTTAGACCTCATCTAAGCCATACAAGTCTTCCAGGCTGTCAAACAGGGTCCACTGAATCAGCTCTTCTTTGGTTGGCTGACCAGCAATAATCCTACTGGGTGACCAGTGAAATTGGAAACACATTAGATGGCTTTTCTTGTACTGGGCTGAATAATCTGAGAATAGTACGCGGTATGCATGAGTGATGAAGTAAATTTTATGCATTGAGCTTCCCGTATTTTTATGCAATGTCTGTTCTTTTTTGTTTTTCTAAAACTTTGGTTAGTTGTTTGTTATCTCATATCTTTAGCTAGACAGTGTACCTGCAAAACATTAAATGGTAGAGTCCCCTAGGCAAGAAGATGGTAGCATTTTGCTTTGCCTTGCTCAAGATGTAGCTTCCCTGGAATTATTTTCCAATACCCCAAATACAGACAAATACAAGGAGCAGTATAAGAAAAAAATTTGTGAATAGCTCCCTACACGCAGGTATTTTGGAGGACAGTGCTTCAGCCAGAAAACAGTGATTTTTTTTAAGCTTATCATGGGATTGCTTAATCTGCTCATTTGTCAATGCCTTTATTTTTAGTATTTTCTGACATTAGAGGGCTAGTGATTGAAACAAATCCTCCCACTGATTTGCCCACATTCTTCCATGTAGCGCCTGGATTTTTCTGGGAAGCTCCGACAAGGAATTGCAGTGGCAGGGCAGGCTGCTTAGCTCATGCAGTTGAAAGCAGCAATTCAAATGTCAAGCACTGAGCGAACAACTGATTTCCATCGTTCCATAATTAAGTCCTTTCTTAGGCATTTTTAGTTCAGCAATGCAGCCTTTCTCATTCTGTGGTCCCAGGTGTGAGAAGCAGCTGGTTGGCTGCGCTTGCGTGGGTGCCCAGCTGTGCCTGGCGCGTATTCACGCAAGAGAAAATTGCAATGCAAAATGTGCATTACCTAAGAGAAGATACTGTGTCCACAGGTTGGTACCACGGCCTGCCCCTTGCGGCAACCAGATGAGCTTCTGCTTTTCACACAAATGAATGCGTCAGATATAGTAGTTCCACAGACTCCTCTACATGTGCAGGCATGGTGCAAACATCAAATAAGACCCATTGGAGAACTCAAAATTACATTTCATGCATAGACTGAATTAGGTATCTATTTCACATATAGATATATACATATATTTTGTGTCTGAGTCATGCAAGTTGAGATCCATGTGTAAATGTTAAAAAATCTGGTATTTGCAATTAGAAGTTGTTTGACATGTAACAGGATGACTCTTCAGAATGCGTGCAGATAATAAAGTCTGAATGTGACAAGATTTAGATTCACCCTAAACAAATGAACTGTATTTAATCTTGCAAATGCTGATATGATTAGAAAAGAAAAAGAAAAAAAAAAGTGTTTATGTCAATGCGGCTCATAGCCCATTTTTTCAAATTATGATAACATGTCTTTCTTACCTTTTTAGGAAAAGATACAATTATGATAAATGCCAGATTCTGTATTTTTCATTACCCTTGGTTACAAATGCTGGTATTAAGGCTGACTGATGCACATTGCACAAATATGATGCTCTAAACTATGGACCAAAACACAAAGTAAACAGTTTCATGTGGCAGACAGGAATGAGTAATCCTGGACAAGCGCAGGCTTACCAGTAATACAACCTTTAGGCTATACATTTTTGTATTCTTGCTTTATTAGACATTCTCTAAAAGAAAAAATCCTTCTCAATGATAATTGCACCACTTGGACAACAACTGCATAGACTGATAAGGAGGCTGGAGAATATACTTACTTCCAATATACTTCCCTATAATCCAAGTTTTTAGACTCACCTGCAGTATGTGCATGCAAAGGATTCAAACATAATTTTTCAATCACTTGTAACAAGAAACAGCTTAAAATATTGTTTTATTTTGTTTCTGATCTTGTTTACAAGATTACAAGAGCTTCAGCAAAGTTCTAATTTTAGAAAGGTAAGAGATATAATTTGAATGTTGAAGAAGAGTCATAGTAGTGAATAATGGCGTAAAGGTTTTTTTGTGATAGGTGGATGAAGAAACCTGGGCTGCTAAAGGAGAAAATGGGCAAAACTAAGGTTGGAAATAGTAAATAAGTGCTGGACATCGATAGATCATGGGCTTACAAGGAAGTTAGTGAGCAGAAAGAGGTGGAGAAGATGAACGATTGTGAAGGAGGTCAAATGCATGCATCAAGACACGGAAAAAGAAACAAAGCAGACTGATGACAAGGTTGAGCAAGTGGTAAATGGATGAGTTGATCCATGACTGAAACCCAGTCTGGAAGGTGGTGCTGAGGAATCGAAGGGGATGTCATTGCAGTTACCAGTTACCCAGTATGAAAAAAAGAGACTTGAGTAGGGGAAGCATTATTTTTCTCTTTATTTTCCTCAGTCTGTGTAAGCTTTGAAATATTACACGTGGCCTATCTATAGGCTCTGAATTTTTACCGTGTCCGCAATGTAATAGATAGAACTCAGGAATTGTTTTATTCATAACACTTTTTCTTTCTTTGAGTATTCATTCATATGGATTTAGATTTATATATCTCTATGTATATTTAAGGAGAATGAAAACAGTAAGATAAGTTGGTAAACTGCCTGCAGTTTGCTCTTCTTATATTAAACGTGAGCATACTGAATGCTAGAGCTGTCGTCATCACACAATCAAGGTTGAGGCACCATTGTGGAGCTGTAAACTCAGGAGCTAATCTTTTTGAGGGCTTAAAGAAATTAGATGAATAAATCTGATCCTGGAACAAAGTACCCTTTTTATACGGAGGGATGGGATTTATTCATTATAGGCAGCCTTCTTCCCATATGGTGAATATAGAGGCAAGGTTGATTTGGCTTCTTATTTTAAAGGAAATGTCTTTGTCTGAAACATGGAGGAAATCCTGTTAACAAGGTTTGTCCACAAGGGTCATTTGGCTACAGGAAGAGACAACTGATTCGAAAGGCTCTCTTCCCCTGGGATTCTATTTCAGGAACCCTTCAGAGACTTTAAAAATGGATGTAAACCTAAATTGGCATCTTTCCTTACTACTCTCCTCTAGTGTTGTTTCATCTTTTCTCTCTTCTATATTCCTAGATTATACAGGGCAGATATAATTTGAACAATTTCATTTCCAGTGTGCAATTAGCATGCCAGTATAATGGGCCCTATGGTTTTCTCCCAGACAGAGCCAGAAAGGAGCACTTCACTTAATATTTCTTTGTGAGTTACATAGTTAGTATCCTAAAACTGGGCCTGGGAAACATCTCACTCTTGCTAAAACCCACCACTCTGAAATTGCTTGTGCCCCATGATCTCCTGTGCCACAGCTGTGATTGACCTCCTCAAAGTCTCAACATGCATTCATGTGAACTCTATCTGCTTTTAATTTTTTAAGTACAAAAAACAAAGAGATTCGGTGGGGCAAGTTATTAAAGGCAAAAATTTAAAATATACAGCAGTTTTTATCCTGCAATGAAAGCCAGTGCCTGACAAAAAAAATTATAGCAGCAGTAAAATGTCCCAGTCTACAAAGCTAATGATATCTTTGGTAATTAAGATACAAAACTAATGGAAACACAGCAATTCCTAACATATAGCAGAGCTGGTGGATTGCTTTTGTCTGTTCTGTTTTCTTTCCTAGTGGGGAGATAATAAGTTCATGTTTTAAGTTGAGAATAAACTCTATTACAACATTAAGTCCTTAATTATTTTACCATTTGGAGTACAATTAAATATCTCTAAAAAATTCATTGATAGTTTAGTTAGCATTCCCGAGTTTCAAATGAAAAACTGAATGATATTTTAAATCTAATTTACTTAACCAGATGAAAGAAATCTTGCCATGGTTGTGAGCACTTAGCGAAGTTAATCTTCACTTGTGCATTTTATAAATTGGGAAAACCAGATGGTTTCAACCTTTTATTTAAACCTGGGTTTCTTTCAGTGGTAGTGGACAGATACCTTGTTGAATAGCTATTAATATCTTTAAATACAGTAATTTTTATTTAAAAGCATGCTTGCTGTCATATGATTCAAAAAGAAAAATGTAAAAACCTACTAAGAGACCAGAAGATATGGCAGTAATTTTTTATTTAGATTTTCTTTCTTGCAAGTAGTTGTGCAGACTTTTCAGCTGGAGATTTAGATGATCAGTAGGTACTTTCAGCTAATTGACTCTCATGATTAAATAGTGAGACCATCTTTTTTCATCCAGTTTCTATTTATTCTGCATTGTCCATCTGGAATCATAAAAGGAAGAGAAACAAAATGTTCTGAAATGTGTTCATAGGCGTGTATTCGTGATTTGGTATATTTTTGGCATAATAGCCCATTTTGATGTTACCTGATTACAGGAGAGATATGCAGTAGCATCTATCTGTAATTTGATTTTATCCTGATCCCACTTCCTGTAGGTTTATATTTCAAACTGTATGTCAAACTGTGTATGCAGCAAAGCTTTCTGGCAGCAAAGTCAATTGAGCCAAGTACGTATTTGCTACCAGATAATTTGATCCTTTACCTTGTGCACCTTTTTGAACCCTTCTTATCCTACTTTGCTATCATTTACACCTCACAAGCCAATGTGAAAGTCATTCCAGGAACATTAGTAAAAAAACCCCACCTGTCTGAAGACTGAGGGAGCTATATAAATGCATACTGTATTTATTTTTAAAGAGCAATACATTGAATAACTCCTGAAAGATGAGGGACCATATTTTTTCGTCTGTATAATGCTGACCAGTTTCCTAGCTGATGGATGAATTTATTTGAATACAGAAAAAAAGCCAATATGATAATAATGTAACTCCACCCGAGATGATATAAATATGTCAATATACCAATATGCTAGCAGTTTGACCCTACTACATGCAAAATTCAACATTTAAATAGTTTCTGTGTTTTAACACAGAAACTTTAGACAATTTAGTCCCATGCTAAAGCTATATAGGATGAAAGGGAAAAAATGAAAATTGAAATCAGGATGCAAAAAAAATTAATGCAAAAATTATATAAATATCTTTTCCAGGCTGAATATACTGGTTAGAGTTGCTATTTTAGCCATGCACAAATAGAAATCGGAATAGAATAGTCCTGTCACTGAATTTTGAGTGGGCAAGTGTGAATGATGGCTATTTTTCCAATTTTGTCAAAGAAACCCATGGCAGCAAGAGCAGAATATATTCTCAGTATAAATGGCTATGACAGCCACAAACAGGCACCCTAATGTGGTACTCACAGTTGTAGTCAACAACTACTTCAATCTGTCCTCTACAACACCTCTCTTTATTTTCGATTATTTCACGGCTTGAGGCACCACCAGGCAAGTTGCTTTCCTTCTCTGCAGGAGCTGCCGCAGCCTGTTGTGCCAGTGCTGTGAAGTGCAATGAGGCTCAGGGTCACTGTGAAATTGAGAGAGAGGGGGCAGAGAGGAAAAATAAGAAGGCAGTCAGGAGGACAGAAGGGAAAATGGAACAAAATCTCATTTGTATCAGATAAGATTGTGTCAGCGCCCTGGTACAAATCAGAAATGCCTGGCTGTGCTTGGCTAGATGTCCAAGTGATCAGGGCTCACTAGCAGTGGGTAGAGTTTCTAGACCACAACAGAGACTTGCTGGTTTTTGCAGAGGATTACCTCATGAAGTCTTACATCTTTCTTTTTTTTTTTAAAAAAAAGGGCGAGGCGGGGAGGGGAAGAAAGGAGAGAGAGACTAGAATTTATTTTATACAGCCTCATTTCTGACATCCTTTCAGTGCACAGTTTTCTGATGTTCTTTATTCTGGTTTGTTGGTGAAATTCCTAACAGACCTTGGATTTCATTTTCTGTTCTTTATGTCTGCATTCAGCTGGTGGTTTGTTGTCTTCTTGTGCCCTTTCTATCAGAATTCCATCTTACCTCTTAGCATAACAGTTCATCAACTGCTGCAGCTGAGATGGTAATTGAGATAAATTTATAGCCTCCTTCCCACCCCGTACAACTATAAGATACAGACACAGTGGGCATTCCCAGATGGCGAGTGTCCATCACTTTCACATCAGTTTCTCTCACACAATTGTAGTTTGGGGATTTTTCTGGCCAGATATTACCTGTTATGCCCATTTGAAAAAAGACACAGAATGATATGCCATCGTTCACCAGTGACTTGGTTTTAGTGCTTGACCTGAAAAATGCTGAGGAGAGATTTGTTTAAGACCTGCTGGTGGAAGATTTGCCGTTGGTTTAACTGAGCTGAGCAGTAGGCTGCATGGTTACCATGCTGTGTACCTCAGAGATAGCTTCAGGGCCTGGAAATGCCCCGTGCACGGAAACTGAGGGGGGCTACTTCTGACGTATTCAGTAACTCCTGTGCTGCTTTGAAGCCCTCTTTAGACATCCCTTATATCAGCCATTTCTAAATTCATTTGACCTTGACATCACCTTTCTTCAGTTTACATGGGCAAGCACGGTTGTTCTGCAGATGTAAGTAAGAGGTTACATTAGAAATTTGTCATTTAAACTGTTTTTATAGTTGGAAGATTTTTTTTTTTAACTTTGTATGGGAAAAAAATGAAAAATATTTTGCCCAATAGGATAAATGTTTACATTTTTGAGCCATGTGTTTACATTTCTTTGCCTCCTGTTGAATTTCTTTTACTATTGGTTCAGCTGACATGACTGCTACAGACAGAGTAAATAATGCCATTGTTTGTAGGAGTCTCAGAGAAGGCCACTTCTGCAGCTGTGGTCTTATTTTTGCCTTTGCATTTCCATTTGTATACCCTGACACTTGCCTGGAGCTCCACACTTTTCTGTTATAACCTTTACCCGTAGATTGCAAAGAAAGGTGAAAAGTCCTGTATCAGATATATTTACTGTATGTTCATTGTTTTAATTGTGATCACAGTATCACAGAATTGTTAGGACTGGAAGGGACCTCTGGAGATCACACAGTCCAACTCCCGCAAGTCAGGGGCATCCAGTGCAGGTTACACAGGAACACATCCAGGTGGGCTTGGAATGTCTCCAGAGAGGGAGACTCCACAACCTCCCCCTGGGCAGCCTGTTCCAGTGCTCTGCCACCCTCAATTTAAAGTTCTTCCTCAAGCTGAACTGGAACTTCTTGTGTTTTAGTTTGTGGCCATTGCTCCTCATCCTGTTGCTGGGCACCAGAGAAAAAAGTCTGGCACCATTTTCTTGACACCTGTTGTTGAGATATTTATATGCACCAGTGGGATCCCCTCTGCCTTCTCTTCCCTACACTAAATAGACCCAGCTCCGTCACTTCCTAAGATACTTACTCCAGACCGCTAATCATCACGACCCTCCGCTGGACCCTCTCCAGTATCTCCTTGTCTTTCTTGAACTGTGGAGACCAAAATTGAACACAATACTCCAGACATAGCCTCACTAGGACCCAGTAGTGGCGGAGGAGCACCTCCAGGATGCCATTGGCCCTCCTGGCCTCCAGGGCACACTGCCAGCTCATGGTCAGCTCGTCATCCACCAAGGTCCTTCTCTGCAGAACTGCTCTCTAGTAGGTCAGCCCCCAACCTGTGCTGGTACTTGTGGTTATTTCTCCTACGCTTGCCCTGGTTGAACCTCATTATTGTCTCCACCCAACTCTCCAGAGTATCAAAGTAGTAGTGAATGGCAGCACAGCTTTCAGGTGTGTATCATGAGCAAAATTCCTCAGAATGCATTCTATCCCTTTGTCCAAGTCATTGATAAACAAGTTGAATAAGACTGCAACAAGTTGAATAAAACTGGATGATGATGATCAGTTAGAGCTTTAGGTTGAATGGCTCAAAGTTTCTGCAACCACAGAAGAGCTTTTTCTTTGTAGCAGCATTCACACAGAAGGCAAGGATCACAGATCCCCACTGCCTGCATGTGTCTGTGTCTTTGTGTTCCCTTTAAAAATTTTTGAACTTGTTGTATTTTAACTGAATGTGACAGAACCAGAGGACTCTAATTAATTAAATAATTAGATTTCCACAGATTTATAAATGTTTCAATTGGACATCAAGGTCAGTCAGTCATGAGACACTTCTATAGCAAATCATTTTTTATTAGTTCCAGTGATGTCAGAACTTACTGTTGTCTTTCATGAATCGTTCAATGGCTTTGGTGCCAGAGGATGTATAAACACACAATGTGAAATCCATGACTTTCGAACAGTCCAGATTTTCAAACATATATAAAAGCAATTGAGATGGTGTTTGAGCACCCAATAAAATGTCAAATACCTAAGAGGCTTTCATGTCTGGAAACCTTGGGTGTTAACTGTCTAAGCATTTTCAAAAGTCTCTGTGTATCTTTGCAAGCACATCAGAGAACATTTGTAGTGCTTTTGTAAGTAGGAGCAACAAAGATACCTTTTCAGTCCAGTGATGTGCTCATTTTGAGGATATACTGAAGCTTGAAATTCCTAATTCCTCTCGGATTCTCTGCAAATAAGCATATGGAAAAAGAAATAAAAAAAAAAAAAAAAAAAAGCTTCAGATTTTTCAGTGGACTACCTGGAGACATCTTTCTTTCCTGAGGTACATTATAAATATTTCACAAGTAAGGTGCAATAATCAGCTAAGCATATTAATCTGAGATAGTTGCTTAGGCTTTCCTAGCAGTCAGCAGAAAGAGATAGGTGCTGCTGGAGGCTAATTCACCTACCCTAAGATAAGTACTAATGGTAAGTAGAAAACACTGCCCTGTGGACATTCCTGTCTCTTCTTGTAAGGCAGTCTAGATGATTAGGTTAGATTACACATTTATGATTTCTGTTGCTAAAATTAGCCAACATCAATCCCTCATCTAGTCTGCAAATATCAATTTCTGTGAAGTAAAAATTATTCCTCAATGTGAAACAGGTAATATTTGCCCCTTAATATTCATTTAAATTGTCTGTTCTATTTCATATGAAATTCTTCAATATAGTTTTGTAATCATATTTAAAACATAAAAAATGAGAGCCAGTATTCAAAAATGAGTACTTTAAGTATAGGTTCTAAATCCTTATTTTTTCAGGGCCTTCCTTAATCTGATTTAGAACCCAGAGATTGATCTTGATCATGCAGGCATTTTTGCTACTGATTTCCCATTGTTGGCAGTTAAAGTTTCGTTAATTGAGAACTATTTGCCTTGACCACTCTATAATCATATTCATCACATCTCAGTGTCACTGAAGTATTTATCTTTGTCATTGATAGATAAACAGTGCCAGTTCTGTGTGAAAGTTAAGCTGAAAAGATTTTGCAATGTGTTTCTTAAGGAATACTAAAGATGTCAATTTATCTACGTCCTCTGTAAATATATTCTGAAATTCTGCTAGGAATAATTCAATCCTATATCTAATTAATCAGATATATTGTTTGTGAGGAGTTGGTGTTGTTCTCCTAACCCACAAGAAATCAATGTGCCCTCTATACAGAAGTGTGCAATTCATTATCTCCGCTCATAAAGTAATGTCAAGCCTGAGAATGTGGAAGAATTTATTTTTTTTAAAAATGGTGTTAAATTTCCTTTTAAAATATCTCAGTACAAAAGACTCCAGTAGCAATGAGCCTGCAAGCAGCTTACATGCTGCTTCTAAATAAAGCTTTTCTTCCAGGCTCCCTTTTTTCTCACCTCATACACACAGGCACACACTGGACTCAATCTTGGCAGTTTCTGCCACTTTGTCTCTAAAAACAGACAATAGTCTGTCATCTTCTTTGTAGGCTCTTGATGTTCTATTACACCAATGACAATTCAAGCGCAGAATGCTTCCAAGCTTGGCAAAGGCTGAAGTCTCCTCTCCTACTTCCCACTCATTCACCGTAAGTGTGTTGGAAGCATGAGAAAAGAAGGACTGCAGCTCATCTGGAAACATGAGCAGCATTCATAGCCACCACTAGGCCCTGGAGCAGCTGATCTGGCAAGGCCACACTAACCACTCTTCAAGGGACAGAGCTATAAACCTCTTAGATGTTCCCTTTCCTCCTCTGTACCATTAGTCTTTTGCTCATTATCAAGGAATTTTCAAGGACTAACGCAACCAGTTTCCTTCCAAGACTGATATTTCTGCACGGCTGGACAGGAAGGGTAACCTTCAGATTCTGCTAAACAGGCAGTGGGTTTACCTTGGTCTTAGAGGTCATTGCAGTGTCTTGCAAACCATCAAAAATACAAAGTGGTTCCATATGTCACTGGAAAGTACTTTTCTGGAAAAATTAAAGAAACTGGAAATCTACTTTGAGGGGGGGGAAAGGAAAAAATGTTATTTACCCAATATTTTATTTTTTACTGTAATGTTTAAGAATAGAAATAAATGCCTTCTGTTTGTGAAGTGCAAATCTATTATGAAAGTATTTTTATAACTACTGCTAAGTCACATTGGCTTACATTTAGTAAGGAAAACTGTTCATTTTGAAGGATTGTTTTGACTTTTCTAAAAACTATTCCAAGACCTAGAGAGGTGTTGCAGATGTGAGAAAGGGAACTGGATTCTATTCCCTTTTTGGGCCATAAGCCAGAATACCTTGGTCAGTTCTGCAAAGGACTGCATAAACATGGAGGAAAAGCATGGATGCAGTCATTTTCCACTGGGCTCAGCGGAAATCCTGAGCACATTTGCTCTGAAAACCATGGACAGTAGAGGTTTGTACCCAAAGCGATGCACCAGACAGAGGCAGATGTGCACGGCTCTCTGCAGAGTTACATCTCTCCTGCTGACACATGCTGTTACTGCCTATCAACCCCCAATAATTTACCTTCTAATAGTGTACATCACATTTTAAAAGGCAGTTAAAGAGGACTATCAATGGTATCTAGTAATATAGCAAGCAAGGGTTTTAAGACAGTTAAGTTGCAAACACCAGTGCATGCTCAGTCTACCAATTGTGCATTCAGAAATGCCATTTTATTCTTTTATATGATGTATTTTTGTTGAGAAATCAGATGCAAATAAACATTACATTGGAAAAGATGGAGAAGGAGGACATTTTCACATTCATTTAAATAAAAAGTGAGTACAGCTGACAAGATTTTTTTTTCTTCACTGTTCAGTGTGGTATAATAAATCATCCTTGATGTTTCCCCCATTTTATTATCATTATCTGTGAACAAGCTAGAAGTAAGTTGATTCTTTATGAGCTATGACATTCATCTGAAAAACAAGACTAAAAATTCAGTCTCCAGAGGGAAAAAATTAAAATCATTAGGGAAATATGGAACAGAATGCCTAATCAAATGATTATATTGGATGAAGGAAAACCGTGATTTGGCAAATGAGGCATTTTCCTTTGTAGTCAGAATTAACTTGGTCATTATAATAAGTTATGGATTTTGTAATTATTATTTTTTAGAAATATATAACTGTCCAAGAGAGTGGATTTCAAAACAACAGTGTTTTCAACATAAGAGAGAAAATTGTACTAAATTCCAGATTACTAAATTGAATAAAAGTTTATATACACACAAAACATAACTGCAACTCTGCAAGTAAGCTTAGTTTTCATTAAAAAGCATCAAAAGCATAGTATTTACTGGTGAAAGCAGGGACATGTGACCTGGAAGTACAAACAGTCAGGAACAGCCTGCCAAAGCCCTCCTGTAGCTGAATCTGGTAAGGGACATAACTGGCAACAAGAAGCAAAAACAAAACTGGGGCAAATGTGTTCCTGCTGCTGAATAGTGCAGAGTACCTGGTGATGAAGGATGTGAGAAAGAATGAGGTGTCTTCTTTGCCTTGGTCTGTACTGGTAAGACTGTTCTCCAGCAATTCCAGGTCCATGAAGCCAGTAGGAAGTCTGGAGAAACAAAGACTTACCCTCAGTGAAGGAGGATCAGGTAAGAGAAATTTAAACAGATAGGACAAGATAGGACATAGAGAACTATGGGTGCATCCCTGATGGGATGTACCCCTTAGTACTGAGGGAACTGGCCGGTCACTGCAAGGCCACTGCTGGTTATATTTGAAAGGTCACAGCTGCCCAGAAAGGTTCCTAAGGATTGGCAGAAAGCAAATGTTACTCTCTATCTAAGAAGAGCAAGGAGGAGGATCCAGGAACTGCAGGCTCACCAGCCTTACTTTGGTCCTCGGGAAGATGATGGAGTGAAAAATCTTGGAAGCCATTCTAAATGTATTAAGGACAAAAAGGTGATTGGGAATAGTCAGTATGGATTTATGAAGCAGAAATCATGCCTGATCATGCCTTTGTGAAGTGAAATAACTAGCTTGATGAATGAGAGAGCAAGAGATGATGTATATCTTGAGTTTAGCAAGGCTTTCCACGCTGTCTGCAATATTATCCTCATAGACTAACTGAAGAAGTATGGATTAGATAAATGGACTGTGAGGTGGATTGAAAACTTGTTGAACTGTTGGTTAAAAGAGTTGCGATAAGCCACCCAGAGTCCAGCCTTTGAATTAAATCTGTAATGTGCAGGGCAACAATGAAGCAACAAAAGCATTCTGCTTAGCAGGTGTCAGTGAAACTTGAACCACACCGTATTAACAGGTTGGTGCAATATGGAATAGACTTTTTTCTGGGGGTAGGTTATGCAACTGCATTTTACTTCAGGGTAGTCATATCTTAAGAAGCACCTACTCTGTGCTGACATGGGGATTGTGTGACTTGTGAGCAAGGTTGGAAAATGGATGTGGCACAGGGTTATTTCCGTAAAAGTACTTTCCTCACCTTTGGGACAGATCAGCATCTTGAACTATCATAATGAATGAGGGGAGACAGAGAGGATGAAGCCATGGCACATTTGCTCTACACTAACATAAACTGCTGTCTCTCTCTCAATTATACTTCAATTTGTAGGTATACTCTCAATTTATACCTACAGTGAGACTGTAGATATAACTCAACAAGATTTCAGTATGTGGTTACAACTACAAAGATTTTTTCCTGCTGCAAATACATCCCCAATTATTGTTCATTTATTAACATGGTGATTATCTTTCACCATATAAATCACTGATGCCATACAATAATGTAAAAGGAATAGCAGTTTAGGCAAAGTCATACTTCTCACATGGACTGCTTTGGAACGTTCCCATTAGATTTACTTTATGAATATCTGTTGTAAATTTTACTGAGTTGAGAAATATTCTCTTTGAAGTAGTGTATCTAGATCTATATTTTGTTACAAATGAGGTTAGAAATATTTCATTATTGATTGTGTGATTAATTAGAATGGTAGCTAGAAGGAAAACCTATATCAATGTTCAAGTGAAGTTGGTTTGTTTTTCTTTTGTTGGATGAAATACTAAGTATATCAGGGGAAATGGCTTTAGAATGAATCAGATGATTTAAAAGGGTTAACTGCATTTCTGGGAGGGAAAACCTATTTATTTCCTTATCTGTCTTGTACCAGAGAAAAGTAAGTCACATGGAAAATATTTTATAACTGTAGCTAAGCTGTTAATTAGAACCCTTCTCAGAAACAATGGATTTTGTGAACAAAATGAAACAAATCTTTGGTGGAAGTGAGTAATTCAGAGCAGTTAGGTAATACTTTTGCTTACAGTTTTCTTCATACTATAATTTAGACGTTTCTGATTTTAAAATATATATTTTTAAAATTTGTAGATGTGTATTAAAATATGTATTTTAAAAAAATTGTGTCTTATTTAGAAACATACTCAAATTTCTAAGTATAGGAATAAAACTATAACAGCACAATTTATTTTTTTTATTCTTTTCCACTCAAACGTGTACTTCTGCAGCACAAAGCAGTGTTAAGGCAGTGGTGGTAATAAGCTTAGTTATTGATGAGGGTTTTTTTGAATAATAGTATGTTTCCTGAAAAATGCAGCTCAGGGCTTAAACTCCATGAGATCTTTGCTTTAAGCTCTTCACTGAATTACAGAGAGGGAAGGGAAATATCTCTTTTTAACTTTCTTGAAACTAAATATTGCAGCTTTTCTATTCCAAAGTATGACATTTAGAAACTTTTGTATAAACGTGAGATTTTTCTTATTTTTATTCCTTTGTTTTGGAGGGGACCTCAGACTTGATGAGAATGTTATGTAGGTGAAAAGGAGCAGATGATTGGATTAATGATCGCCAAAAGTAAGCCATTACTCATGCTACTGCAGAAACAAATGTCCAGCATTTACCTGCCTTTGCCATTGTCGTGTGGTACATTCTGAATGAAAGCTAAGATTGGAATGCAATCATTTCTACCTGAAATACTCCTCCCAATTTTAAGTAGCAGCATAGTGGTTTCAGGCATTCATTTCTATTCTGGAAATTTGTCTTTCTTTGAGTTATGTAGCTGGAATTATTCAATAAAGTGCAGGTCCTCTAGAAAATTGAAAACCTAACATGAATAGAGTCATCATATTGTAATGTACTATGATTATTGCAATGCTTTTTCTTTAAAGAATGCCAATGTCTGTAAATCTTGTCCATTTATTTTTCTGGTAGAAGTTGCTTAAAGGGACAATTTCTACAGTTTGTTAACAAAGATATCAGAGCAAAATTGAATCTCAATTCTTTGTTCTCTGTTACTTCTCTTAAAATAAAATCATGCAGGATAATCCAGTGATTGTCACCCATGTGGATTGATAATATGAGGAGAGTGTGAACTGCATAGACCTGGCGTGGAAGCTGAGGTGGCCTTCCACTTTATGTCAAGCAGCCTTTATCTCCTGCCAGATAGGAGCCAGTCTGGGGGAACTTGGTGAGGAACCATGCAAATCTGTTGGGTTTTACTCATTTTGTGGGGAGCTACTATTCACATTTGCAAACCAAAACTGAGCGTCCAAAGTGCCAGTTAAGGTCAGCGCACAGCATCGTAGCTCAACCCCTCAAAAATCAGCTGAAGAGACCTTGATCAGGCAGTAGGTAGGACAGCCTTATTAGTAGACGTCCTGATTTTTGAAAAAACAACCAAACCTGCAACTAAAACACCTGCCTCCTTCCTCCAATGAACCACAAATCCAAGGTGGCCCATATATACTGATTGGCAATTAGATATAAGTAGGTAGGTTTTAAAGCACTTTATAAGAAAATATTGGAAATTTTATGTAAATTCCTAAAAAGAATTAATGCCAAAAAAATTTAGAGAAAATGGAAATAATGTTGTTGTGTGAAATATAGTAAAGGAGAACTTTAAAATTTAGTACCTTGGTTACTTCCCAAATATTTATATTTATATTTTTGCATTTGATTATACAATTATTTTAAACATTTTACATTTACTAGAATCAAAAGAAAAATAACTTTCATTTTTTTCATATTAAAAAACAGGGACTTATTGCAAATATAAGCACAAATAAGGCACCTGGCCCTAACGAGTTTAACCAGTAAAACCCACTGCTTGTTACTGGCTGGCTACTTGTCATGAAAACTACGGACTGCCAAAAGAAAAAAAAGGTTTTTTTGTTTAACAAGAAGTGTTTTACAACTATTGAGATTAAATTTGCGCTGTATTATCTGTGTACCACATGTAGGCACCTAAAATTTCTTACCTCTCCTGATACAGACACTGCAAATAACAACCTTTCGTACACAGGGTGAGGAATCTTCAGACTGAACAAAAGAGCTGAAGAAAATAATGCAGAGAGAGATGAGCATTGGGCATGAATTTTAGGGTTTTTATATATGTGACTGTATTAGAGTTTAGCTAGAGAAATAGCTCCTGGAGGTGCTTGAAGAGTATGAAAATCAAGCACTTATCATTATTCAGAAATAACACTGTATTATATATCACGCTAATCTTGAAGTACGAAATGTCTCAGTGAATTTATTCTATTAAAGAAAAAGTGTATGTCCTCACTATACACATCTGTTTTCACACCGCTCTTGATGGCAATATCAGGTTATCATTAATTAAAATAGACGCTGAGTTTTTCTTTGTCTATCCATCAAATCATGACTATGGGCTGTGGCAGTCTGAAGGGAATTTGCTTTAAACAGAGTTGATCTCAAAATCTACAAACCACCTTACATGGGGGAACTACCTCCAGGACCAACGTTATGCTGCATCCCAATTGAGGTATTTTGGCTTTCAAATGAGAATCAGGCTCATTTTGCCTCTGGTTCTACTGTCCTGCCGGCACAGTGACAGAAGGTGAAGAACATGGTCAAATTTACATGACCGTCAAAGTGTGATTTTGGTACTCACAGCTGGTGACTAAAATGCAATGTGGTTTGTTGGGGTTTTTTTTATTTTCCCAAGCTTTATCATCGTCTCAAACATAAGTTGCTCTATTTGATTTTACATCATCAAGTCCTACTGATAATAATGGATCCTGAAGGTGTCTGATTTACAATGGTGTCTCATGTACTTTTTGTTGCCATGGGTAGGTAATCGAGCACCTCAAAGGTTGGCTTGCTATGGCATTATGTAGGTATTTCCTATTCCCAGTGTTGATAGCATTGGCTTTTTCTCCTTCATGGGCAATGCAAGTCCTCTAGTGATAAATTCAGAAATATGACACATTATATTGCTTTGACAATCTTTCTTTCTATCAAATAAACTATTAAATGAATGAATTTACTTTAAGATAACTTTCGCAACTTATTCAATCAGTGAATTCTTATCACTCAGTAATATATTGATAGCATACCAGAACTTATTCTTATCAGTACTTATATTTGTTAACTTACTCTGCATCACCTATCCAAGCTCTGTCTTCACAGAAAGAAACACAGAGATTCTGCTTCTGCTTTAGTCTCCTGCCTTGGAATGAAAATTAAATGTAGCACTGCTGTCCTTTCTGACCTTTTCTCTGGTTTGGCATGTTCACTTTTGTTGAAGTTATTTTGTATGAATGAGCAAACTTTTTCCCATATAGCTAGTTTCTTCCTTCTTCCTAAATGTTTTGTCTTGCTCTTCAGAAAACTGGTGCATTTTCATCTAATTTTACACAGTAGTTTGTCAGCACTTGAAATAAGAAATACTGTACAACAAATTGTCCATACTGGAGTAATGCGGTTACAGTATAATTAATGCAGCTTTCAGGGCTCTCCTTTCTTCTTTAGTGTGTAAGAATATTTTCCATTCATAATTCTCTCCATGACAACTCATAAAATGAACAGTTTGTGCTCATTTTGTGCTAGTACTCGTTTTGTTTCTCAGTCATCCAAGACCATCTGCACATTCCTTTTACTCTAAAGACATATATTTCCATTTCAAATCAACTTGCAGTTTGCTGAATATAGTAACCCAAATACTGTGATTTTAAGACCTCTTTAGATAAAACCAGATACTTTAATTTCTTCTTCTAAAATTCCTGTGGACTAGGTTCTTCTTCTAACAGTATGCTCTCTCTTGAGTATGTATCGACTTACCTACATTTGCCTTTAATTCAGGAGGCCCGCAGTGATTTGCAGTTTTCCACCTTAAGTCGTATGGAGTTTAAAGCACAGACACTGTGTTTCAATTTGCACGATGTTACTGTAAAGAATCTTTTCCCCAAATCCAGCAGAAGTCAGGAAAAAAATGAACTCAGATCTGACTTTCTAGAAGACTAACACTTACTAAGTTGTTATTATGACAAAACCAATTTTCTTAGAAAAACTGTCTCCTCCTGAGTCTGTCCCATGTCATGACAGCAGAAAGCGACAATAGTGAGAACACATCTTGTGCTCTGTTTCCCCAGCACATTTTTCTGTAGTTTTTTTCTCTCCTTTTAAGAGTACAGTACTTCTGCACTCTCTGTCATTATGAAAAAACTTAGAGGATTAAGTATTTTGAGATAGCTCTCATAACTCTCATAACAAATAGGAATTGTCTGCTATTTAAATGCTATACATTTTGCCCATTAATTTTAATTTTGTCCAGAACTTTCTCACCCAAACTTTGTTTTTATCATGGCTGATGATTTTTTTTATTACTTTTTTTAATCTGCAATTAAAAACGTAAATTCAATGGTTTAATAATGGGCAGGAACAGGCATGTAAAATCATCTAAAAAGAAACTAAGCATTTCAATGATAAACACAAGCTGGTGGAAAAGTCAAGTAGCATTTATATATTACGCTGCTCCATAACGTCCAGGCCAGATTACAACTTAACTAAGTGCTTCACTCTTCCATATTCAGGGACTAGGCACGTTCTTTCACAAAGAACCTGGAACCCAGTACGCTCCTGCACCAGTCAGGCTCTGTGCTGATCATTACCAACCCCCTGCAGGGAGCCTGAAGTCAGGATATTTTAGCCCTGTACATATTCTTTCAAAACCGGAGATCTGTAAAACATCTGCCTTCTTTTTTTTTACTTAGAAGTAGTGTAACACACAGAGATTGATGCTGTTTAGATTTGAGAAAAAACAATAATCCATGTCTCTTAGTATATTACTAACTTCTGCATCCAGTGATGGGAATTGCAGAAATAATGGGAATGATGATTACTCTTCTGCTGTAGTAATGTAGTCAGGAGTGCAAAAAAAATACTTCCTTTTGCCTAATTGCAAAAGCATCTCAGCTTTCAAGTTTTGCGATAGCTGTATCCGCCTAAATTCACTTCAAGTCTTTTATAAAAATGAGTTTGCTCTCATATTTTAACACCCACAAAACTTCACAAAAATCAAAATTGGTGTTTATAGAAAGTAGTCAGACAAATTAATTGAAATATGTACAAGTTATGTACAGATCTATGAATTTCCCTCTGTAGCCTGATTCACAGCTGCCCACCAATGTCTTGACCTGTCACATTTAAACTCTGAGAAATGAGGAAATATAAAATTAACCTTAGCTTTGCCCTTGCTAATAGGTGGTTGCTATATATATATTTTGCATTCTGTTTTTGCAGATTATGTAAAAGAATCATGGAAAAAGCACTTCACTTACTTCACAGAAACACTTTTTCCCTCCTCTTAACTCACTCTATATTTTACCGCTCTGCCCTGTCATGCACTGCTTTTGGAGATGGGCTGTCACAGATATTCCCAGTGGCTTTTGCAGAGGTAAAATTGGAGTGAGTTAGACTGAGCTGTCATGTACTGTAATTCTCTATTTTATGCTTTTCAGAAGGTTTAATTTTCCTGAAGTGATACTCTGTAAGAGATACTAGAGAGAGTCTTTAATGTGCGTTAAAAAAGTTGGGGTTTTTTTGTCAGAGCATGTGATTTCTTAATGTAGGAGGGTATAGATTATACTTGATTTCTACCATGCAAGAATATTTTCTTAAGACTGAAAACCTTACTTAAACACAGAATTCTCCTACAACAGCAACAAAACAAAAGTAAAACCCAACCAAAACCAACCAACCAACCACACAAAAAAAGCCCCCACAAAGTAACAGAAACTTAAAGAAAATATAAAAAAGAGAGGCTAAAGCTGAACTGGACTGTTGGGTGAGTCAAAAGCACCTCATATACAAATTTCTCACTATGTGAAGAAGGCAAGAAGGACATTTTAGAAAGGTGCTGAGGATGCACCTGCCTCTTCAGCATGACTGTTTCCAGAGAAGGATATATCTAACAGTGCTTTGAAGTATATAAATTGTTTCATGGTAAATAGCAAAATAATTTGCTGAACTATTTTGTCCTTGAAGTAATGTAAATGTCATATTTAAAGCTATCATTTGGCATAGAAACAAGGAGCCAGTCATGGTTTGTGTCCATGGCACACAGTGATAAGCAATGTACTTTCTAACAGTATGAACACTGGACTTTTAGATTTTGGTGCATAAACTTGGCTATCTTCCAGAAAAATATCAGAAAAATGTCCTAAGGCTGCAGATTTTTTACATGCAGGATGATGACTGTTGGATTCTTGGACCAATTACAGAGGTGTCCCATTTTATCTTAGTTTTGCTTTTTCTAATTATGTGTAATTTACTATACGATGATGGGGGGGTGGGGAGAAAACCTTCTTTACACCTGCAATCCTGAAGGTTTCATGTCTTTTATTGTTCAAAGAACTGTTGATACAGATGTTATGCTCATAAAAATTCACATGCATATAATGTTTCCTACAATGATCCCCTGTACCTTATGAGCATAATTAAGCCCTGCAGCACAGTTAAATGCCATTCTGGTTTCATAAACAGGTAAACTGAGGCATTCCAGTCATGACTTGCTAAAATTACAACAATTTAGTGATAACAATAGCAGTGGAAGCCGGGGGCTATGACTACTGATTGTTTGATCCGAATTGTAAGAACATATGGCCTCCATTAACCCCAACTGACTTCAACTACAGCCACACTTCTTTATAACTTTGTATTGCAAATGTTTCACTTGCTATAATGGTTGTTGACATTTATATTTCATCAGCTACCTCAGTTCCAAGTGCCTATTTCAGAGGCTTCAGCTTTCCAAAGCCACATAATAAATCCCTTTTTATACACTCACATTTTTCTCTTATTTCTTTCCATTGAGTTTCCACCCTGCTCTACAAAACCTCGTCACTATGACCCTGCAGTGTGCTAAGCACACTTTAAAATTCTCTGTCCTTTCCTGATGATTTGTTTCATTAGTGACATTCTTCAAATCAAATGTACCTAATCCGTGGTTCAGTCTACTAACAGGAAATCAGTTCAGTGAACAGGGTTTTATGTAACAAAAGAAGTGCTCACTTAGAGAGTACTTTTAATACTTTATTCATTGAAAAAAATGCTGACTTTCGGATTTTTCTGACTTTAATGCTCTGGTGTTTCAGTTTGGATTTAACTGTAAATGAAAGCCTTCAAAAGCCATATAATCCATCGATCTCATACTTGCTGAAGCACAAGTTTCATGGTACATGAACGTTCTTTGTTATTTTTTTTTTTTTTCTCTTGCAATTATGTCAGCTTTGTTACTTCCAGGCACGGTTAATTCTGTTGTCTATTCTGCTGTACAATTCTTAACCAAGGTCCAAATGTCTATTTCATTTTATATTTGTTTATTTAATTGCAATCCCAGTATCTGAGTACACTTGGTGGGAGTAGGGGGTGTCCTCTTTTTTATGCTATCATCACTTCAGTTATTGGTCTGTTGAGGCTTAGGTGTTCTGCTTTGAGATGTGGGTATCTAAAGATATAGTCATCTTGATAGATTTGGGGGGTTTTTTGTTTACATAGACTTTTAACTGTTTACTAAGACATTTCATGAGACTATTTCCTGTAGTCTGACAGGAATACATTTTTATTTCTCTTAGCTTTCCAAAGTGGGTATTAATATGAGAAACTACTAGAATGCAGATCATTAGATTGTCTTATCACCTCTCAAATCAGTTTAACTAACTGCACAATTTTAAGGAAACACTGAAATCTGTTGTCACCACCACCACTGTTTGCTTGGCTGGCTTTCAAAATTGTTAATCTGTTGCTAATACTCCAGAGAGAAAGTTGGACTTTTAGGTCAGGAAAGGAAAACAAGAAAGAGCAATTATGCCAAAGGAACTCTGTCTGGAAATTGTAACAGAGTCTTAGGAATTATTATGCCAATTAAATATATTTATTTATTTGTTTGTTTCCCCAGGGAAGACCAATTCCACAGTGTTATTGATCAGAATATTTAGGCCCTAAAGTACAAAGGTCTTTTTACTAAGTCATGTCATGATTCCTTTATTCCTTCATTTTTAAATCTAGTAAAATAACATCTACCCCACAAAACACAAATGACCTTGTGTAGCTATGATTAATTTATTAATATAAATACATTTTATACTAGATGTATGTATGGACATCAGATTTCAGTAAAAATAGGTTTCCAAAGAAAGGAAGTGAGAAGAACTCATCCAGAATGGGAGCAAGAATTATATAACATGGTTTCATACTCTTAGTAGATAGTCGATCTTTTTTCTTATGATTTGTCTCATGGATTTTCTAATGTACTTCAGTGGGATACAGATATTCTTTGAAAATCATAGCCACAGAATCATGAGAGAGTTGCATATTTTCTATGTACAGATCCATAGTTTTCAAAGAGGAGTCATTGTGCTACTTTCTGTCACTACTCCTTGAAGCGATGGTCCAGCTCATCACTCATCTCTGACAATTCTCTTCCTTCCCTCTGGAACACATATCTCACAAAATGAGCTGCATAAATGGCAGTTTTAACTATGCCCTAAATAGGAAGGAATTTCCTCCTTATATATTCTGCTCGACCTTCGGAAAGAGAGGACAGAAGCAATCCAGCCATTCATTATCTATTTTTCAATTCAGAATACACTTTAGCTGACTGTAGCCTGGTTTGAAAGAGATGAGTTATCCACATTTCAGTCATCTGTTTTTGGTGTTGTGATGAAATACCAATAGTATTCAGTACGCTATGCTACTGGCAAAAAGATCATTGTATTGATTAAGCAACTCTTCCTTATCTAGGACTACCTGTAAAATAGAATATTTCACTATGACATGAAAAATTGGATAGAAGAAAAAGAATGCCAAAAGCTCAATGTAGTATCCACAGTACATCCCAGTACTGATGAATAACTATTCTTCTTTATTCACAGTGAAAAATAGTATTATTATTCTATATATGAAAATTGCTGCCTGTGCCATCACTGGAATCAGATGAGACTTATTTGCAAGGCAGAAATCCAGAAGTCCTCTTATGAATCCTGTAGGGAACATGAGACCAGCAGTAAAGATCTATATCTAGCCAAGGTTTCAGCTCTCCTTTAGGAGTAGCCATAGATAAGTTACTCATTTTCTACTCTTTTGTTAAAATGAAATGTCCATCTGTATCATATTTTAAGTGACTAGCAAGACAGAGATATTTGCAATACAATATTCTGTTTGTATTTTGTGCTTGCTACACTCTAACAAGTTTCTAACAACAATACTCAAAGTCAGTGCTTATTTTATCAAATTCCATGTTAAAAATTGAAAGGGTTGAATGAATACACACTGAATTTTGGTATACGTAACCTTTGTTCAAAAGAATTTTTTTGTCAGTGGAGAACAGTGAGGTAAACTGTGATATCAGAAATCTTGACGTGTATGTCAAAAATGGATTTCTCTTCATGTGTGAAGGTGTTCCACAGAATAAAGAAAACTACAGTAGAAGAAAAAGTAAGATTAGGCTCTTGGTGTTGAGTCTGACAACTGGATACATGCCTGACACTCTGGAAAATCAGTAGTTGCAGCTACCTACCTTCTGAAGAGACTGTGTGCTTGGGATGCCAACTCAGAATTGTAAATCATAAAATTTCCACCTAAAGTATCATTCTAGTATTGTTTCTGACTTTTACATATAGCAACTGCAATTGTTTATCTGTATTTTATCTGTTTCTAATGTTTCCATTGCACAGGATATAAGACATAGGAAAACTTAATTCTCTGTAGTTCTACACTAGGTCATCTTATTGACATTCACTACCCATTGCCAGTCATAACTTTTAGCTCAGAATAGTAGAAGTACATATTATTATTTTTTTTAAAAACGGTAATGGGTGTTATTTCCAGAAGATCTCTTTATCTTGTATTGCAGCTAATGATGATCACATTTGAATTCACAGATTTCCTTTAAAATCTTTACTTGTCAGATTTCTTTTGCCAAATGTGGGTCTGCGTAATTCTAGAATCCTTATAGAAAATAACATTTCTGTTGCATTTTGGATATGTTTTGATCTCTATCATAGTCAAATAATCAGAAATGCTTCTAGAAAAAACATTTTTCTTTGTACTAGAAAATAACAGGACCCATTAGAAATGAAATATTATTAGGAGCATACTCTACCAGAATTTGGTTTCCATTTGACATTCATTCTCAGTGTCTACAGAGTGATTGGCATTATTTTTATTTATATATCTGCTCTGGAATTTGAAGGCATAGTATCTCAGTAATAAAAAGAGCTCCTTGCCTTGTAATAAGGATCGTTACCTTCCTCTTTCACTGCACATGGAAGTAGGACCTGTGATTTTGTGCCACTGTGAGATCTTCCGAAGAAAGAACTTCTTCAACCCAAGGTGCTTTGTAGAGACTAAATTCAACTCAGACCTATGAAGTTTGTCTTCAGGAACTGATTGGTGCCAAACAGACTTTTCTTCATCCTCAGTTGCCAGGTTGTGTAATGATCTGTATGTTAGCCCAAACTGAGTTTTGAGTGATCCAGGGTATGCCTAGTATTTGTTCATGGTGTTTGAATGTGACAGCATTTGTATGCAACTTTGACTTCATCATTCTTGTCTAAAGATACATGTCCCTTTTCTTGAAAATATGTGGATTTTACCCTTCAGACCTCCAACTTTATATTGCCTGGTTTTCCTACTGTGTTTTGATAAGAGCTTTGACTGAAAGTGGATTTTTGGTAGAAGGTAGTTTGAAGCCAATATAAGCAGTTTTTCACAGCATTTCAACAGTTTGAATGTTTCATTTGAGGATACTTTTTTTCTTTTTTTTTTGTCTGAATCTTCTAAAGAAAATTGCATGAGTGTTTTGTTTGCTATGAAGAAAGAGAGGCTACTTCTTATTCTGATGGGGAGGCCATCTCTGAGGATGCACTCTGAATTCCATGTAGCAGAGTAAACCTGCAACAACCACAGATTAAAAAAAAAGATGTGAAATATATTTTCAGAACTCTCCCAGCATTTAAAAAGAAAAAATGCTTGCATGCTGCCAAATCCACAAAACTGGTCTCTTATGAATCTTGTGGTTGATCTCCAGAATGAGCTCTTAATTCAGATCATCCTGATTTTCCTTACTCCTTTGTATCGTCACAAAAACTTGATAGTTTTAAGATGAAAATTACTTTGAAATTGGCCATTATGCTCAGTCGTAGTAGTGGAGACTGGAGGACACACTGACGAATGCATGTATGTATATATGTCATACCCAGATCTTCCTTTCCTCTCTTCTTGCTTCCCTCTCATAATGCCATTACAGAAACCTGATTTTCCATGAGAAACCAAGATTAAAAAATTTCACTGAGTTACATCAGTGAGTATGTACTGACTTTTGGGATTCACTCTTGATTTATATCTGTCTGAGAGTTAATTAAACTCTAAGCCTTAATGAGATCATTTAGGAACAGACCTGCAAGGACAAATCATGTGACTTTCTACAGGTGAGTAGGTCCAGAGAACTGACTGGGATTATTCAGCCTTGTAAGTTTTTGCAGAATCAGGTTTTTAGTTATAATTTCAGACTTTAACTGGTCTTTCAAACTTTGAGGAGAATCTGAAATATAACAATGTGTTTAATACATGAAAGAAGATTAGTAACAGTCATTGCTATGGCTGTAGTGAACTAGTTTATGTGACTACAAACAATAATTTGAGGATTCCTATAAAGCTTTCTAACATTACACGGTGTTAAAAAATGCATTGTTTCTGACCACGTACATATTAAAACAATAAAACTGTAGTGCTTGATACAATAATTTTTTTGACTGTCCCATGATGATATTGTCAACATTAAGTATAAGGTAGCTCACGAGAACAAACACAAATAATGCAGTTCGAAGAACAAAAGGGAGAACATTTTGTTCGAGACAAAAAGTTGCTGCAACAGTAAATGTCACTATGAAAGAAAAAAACAATTTGAGGAAGAGAAGGGGAAAGATGGAAAGTCTTAAGAGACATATAATTAGAAGAGAGGATGATAATGTATGTAACAGGAGAGCGCAGAGCAATGCGTGCTTCTGTGTTCCGAGGGCCGCTGGCAGCGGGGCTCCGGACGCTGCTGCTCTCCAGGGTCCTGAACCCTGGAGGACTGCCAGGATGGGCAGGAGAGCAACAGAGAGAGGAGTGGTTTAAACAGGAAATCTGAAGTGAATGAGACCAAAATTACTAAAAAATTGAAATATTAGATTTAGTTGTTTATAAGAGGTAAGAATATGCAGTAATTTTATTTATCTATTTATTTATTTATTTACTTATTGAAGTAGGGATTGTGTTTTGTAAGTGCTGTGCTATTTCACTGTGGTGCTTATAGGGAACGTGTATGTGCATGTTTTTGCATGCTCTTGCACAATATTTAGAAAAGAGTTTGATGTGTTCTGCTGACACGAGCTTCCCATTGTTGCATTCCTTGTGCATTAGATCTAATCAGAGATATGCTTCCATTCTGCTTTTCATACTGAGTTAATTCCCTCTTCCAGTGGGCAAGCACACCACAGAGTGTTTCATTTACTTGTCATGGTGAGATCAGGAAATCTATTGTTAATTATTATGGTTTCAATTCCCAACTCAGCTGCCTATGTCAGATGTGCCATTGTGTGAGTGTTTGACTATTAATGACTGGATGGAATATTATTATGTACACTATGAATATGAGGCGCTTTTTTTAGGCAAAATCTTCTAGAAAGAAAAAATCAAAATGGTACCAGAAAAGTCTGATAGTCTCTTATACAGCTGATCAATAATTGATTTAAATACAGAACTGTCCTTTTTGTGTGTGCGTATAGGAAATAAGTGATGCAATTCGTTGAACTTTTAAAACGTACATGACATGCAAAGACTCATCTTTTAAAATGGCATATGAATGCAGAGATGGATACTATTAACAATAATAGTAGCAGCACATGTTTATTAACCAGAAAATATTACACCTACCTAAACTGCTGAAAATACATGAAAAATTAAATAAAATAATTGAAATTGTATCTGATCAATCATGTATCTATCTTGCCTCATACTTACAAATAGAATTCTTTTGTATGGATTTTGATTAATTTAATTATTCCTTGTTGTTCGTAGGAGCTATTCAGTCAAACAAACAAAAAATCTAGAATTTCAGCTTAAGCTCCTTGACTATAGAGGTCCCAGTGAGTTCCCCATGTTGGGAGTTTTAGAGTGGAAGAGCAATAGCATGAAAAATGCTTACCTTCACATCCCATAGAATATGGGGAGGTGGGGAGGGGAAATCAGCCACTTCTCAGTAAAATGTCTGGCTTCAGTGGAGAATTACAGTCTTTGTAAGTAACCATTATGAGATACAATAGTGAATGTGACACCATTCTCTAAGTACCAAGCTGTGAACTTGCACTATTTTTGCAAAAAGTATAGGACTTCCATTTTCTTTTGCCAAGGTATTATATAAACATAACTTATTTTAAACAAAGTATGTTAATAAAGTATATAAAAATAGAATACTAAAATGTATTTTGCATTCTTTTGTGAGTTCCTTTACTGTGACATTAAATAAATAAATAAATAGCATTTTCATAATTACAATTAGTGGGAATAAGTAATCTAATGGAATTAATTCTTAACAAATTGATTTTCTTATTTTGTTATTAATGTTATATTAATCCAAAATTTGCAATTGAAATTTTGAGAACTGTTTCAAAAAAAGGTTGTATCATACATAGGGACTAGTGAGCACTGAGCAAACATGCAGTTAAGCAAGTAATCTCTAGCAAGTAATAACTTGGAAGCACAGTGCAGTAATATTAGTGTGAAAAGGCTCAGTCAAGAGCCTTTTTATTTTGCAATATTACATTGATCCCTCCTGCAAATTTCAACTTTTTTATTCTTTCTCTGTCATTCCTCCTAGTAGTAAGATCAGCATTGCACAAGGGATTAAAAAATGTTTCCTAAAATGTAATTTAGTTCTTCTTAAATCACAGAGAAATAATACTGGAGTAAAAACAAAATCATGTCATTATTAATGTTGATACAACCACAGTGATTTTTCAAATTTACACCTTAATTGTCATTTGCAGCTCAGGAAATTATTTTTCTCCCTGAAAAAGTTTTACAAATCAAAATTTGTTATGCTTGACTATTTAACAGAGGAAGGAATAAACTTGCAAATAATATTACTTTTATTTAAAATTGTATTTAATCAAAATATCATTTACATAAAAGGAGAATTGGCAAAATCTTTGACCAGTTTCAATGGATTTAGGTAATCTTTGCAACAGATTAAGTGCTTTTAGCAAAAACATTCATTGTCTTTATGGTTTCAGATCATAAACCAAATGAAAGAGGGCTAGGAAGCAGTCAGAAAGATAAGGATTTGTTTTTATTTAATTCTTTCCCATAAACAGTTGAAATCTAGATAGATTCTTTCCAAACTATTCTGTTTTCTCAAAAGAACAAACAAAATAATATTTTTTCCTATTGGACAAAGGATAGTTTTGCATAATTCAAAACATGAGGTCTTCCCAGTTCCAGAGAGGGAAACTATCAACAGATGGGCAGAAAGACATTCCAGCTCTAGCTTCAACTAAAGTAGGTCACATGCTGTAAACTCAGACCAAGAAGAGCTTTAATTTTTGCAGTCAGTACCACAAGAGTTGTGTGATTAGGCTGCTGTTTAATAAATGTGGCATCTTTATACAATTCTCTGGGAAGGAGGGGAAAAGGTCCTGTAATAAGAGAAGTGTGCTGTGAGAGTCAATCAAGTGCCATTGGAAGAAGAGGTCCACACTGTGAATAAACCAGTAATTGACATCTTGTGGCTACCCCTATTGTAATTCAATTATACTGTATTGAATTCCAACAGGGGAAAGTGGTAGGGGTGCAGATCCTCACTGCCATGCTACCATGGACCATCCACTGACAGGCACTGGAAACCAATTAAAAACTTACTTATCCAAAATAACACACTTAATGAACACACTGACTGAAGAGGACTATAATTATCTTCTCCTTCTCATCATGAGCTTGAACAGGCAATATTACAGTCTCAAGGAGAAACGGTTAAACTATCCCAAGAAAGTTAAATTAATATCCTCCAAAAAATAACCAGGCATTTTTATGGGTTTTTTTTCCCTCCTTCACTGCCCACCTCTTTCTGCCAAAGTTATTAAGACTACTGTGCTTAGCAGTTAGATGAATACATTCTGTGTTCTCTGAAACACGAGTCTCAGAATTGGTTTGCAAAGAATTTTTGTAAAAGTTTGGCTGAAAGTTGCACATTTCATTCCCCAAACCTTCTACAACTTGAATAGTGTAGAATTTAGTTGAACCCTCTACAAATTTTGTGCAAGGGAATAATTTTTCCCTCCACTCAGAGCTAGTGAGGCTGCATCTGGAGTACTGTGTCTGGGCTCCTCAGTACAAGAGAAATGTGGATCTCCTGGAGCAGGTCCAGTGAAGGGCTAAGAAGATGATTAAGGGACTGGAACATCTCTCTTGTAAGAAAAGGCTGAGGGAGCTGGGCCTGTTCAGTCTTGAGAAGAGACAACTGAGATGGGACCTTATCAATGTGTATAAGCATCTAAACAGATGGTATCAAGAGGATAGAGCCAGGCTCTGCTCTGCTCTGCTTGGTGCCAAGCAATAAGAAAAGAGGCAATGGGCAGAAACTGATGCACAGGAAGTTCCACCTGAATATGAGGAAGAGCTTCTTCACTGTGCAGGTGAGCAAGCACTAGAACAGTTTGCCCAGAGAGAGTGTGGAGTCTCCCTCACTGGAGATATTCAAGAACTGTCTGGACGTAATCCTGCACAATGTACCCACAGGAAAAAACCAGCACGGACATTCTAGCAGACTTGATGGTGAATTTCCTCCTCACTTTCAAAGGAATTTTGTTTCTTCTATTTTTATCATTCATCTGTTTTCTGAAGGAGGGAAAGTTTCCATAATTTCTTTTTGTGGCTTCCCTTAATTTGACAAGAAATGGCCATGAGCTCCAAAGGATATTTATATTAATTTAGCTCATAATTTCACAGTTCTTTCTGTCTGTTCTAAAGTCAAAGATGACTAATTCCTTTCTCAGAAAGGCCTGCATTAAAGGCTTTTTCTAGCATGGGTCATAGCCCAAACGTGTCAAATGGCTTATTTATGATGTCACTGGATTCAAACCTCTACCTCAGCCTTCCTTCTTTCATTTTCTTCTGGACAATCTTTGTCCTATGATCACAGAGGACTGTAGGTGCAGCCAAAACCCCAACCAAATCTACCTCAAAATTGGAAAATTTACTGATTCTAACTTACAGTGTTTCTCAGGGTGCAGGATACTTAAAATATTATCAATGCTACTTTTATTGTGGTTTTCTCCATTGTATAAATTATGTGTGTAACTTGTAGGCACTTGGATCTCCTCACTCATCAGTAATATTGATGTAAAGATCTGAAGTCAATAGTGGTTTTCCTTCTTTAGCACTAATTTTCAAACACAGACTTGCAAGTTCTACATCTGAGAAGTAATGGAAAATGAAAAAAATCATGTCTGTTTGCTGCACAAATTCAAAGACTTCATAAATACATGAGATATCCGTTTTCTTACTGATTGAACATAGTTTCATTTTTAAGCATATACCTTTTTGACTTGCATATAAATGAACTGTAAAAAAGATGCAACCTAGTTCTATGGCTTCTTTTAGGAATAAATCCAGCCTTAAGGCTGATATGTATTATAAATAAAATAGAGATTTTTTATTGTTATTTTATGTTGATATATGCATGTTTTTACTGTTTTGAAATTAACATTGCAAATATTGAGACTATTTCTATCACAAAGTAGACCATTAATTTATTTTTGTCATGCCTCAATAATTTGATTATGTCTGGGCTGTTGTTTAAATTAAAGCTCTAATTTTTAAAAGAGTATCATTTAAAACCAGTGATTCTTCTGGGAAACTTTCAAATTCCTCTCAAAAGATTACAGGCGATAAACTTAATGATTAAAAAATACTGTATTTACTTCTTGAGTTAAGTATGAGTTTGTGCAGATTTGTATTTTGCTCAGTATTAATGCACACAGTTTCCAAAACAGAATTGTTATACGCATGTTTGAGACAGGTTTTCATCCATATTTATTATATGCATGGGTTTAATTAATTATGTATACATCTATATATATATTTATGTATCTGTGTGCGTGTATACACATAGTCTTTAGATGGAAGATAATCCTCCAGTTTCTTCCAGTGGAATAGGCCTGTACTTATGACTGCATAAACGTGAATTCTGAATGTCTTGTCCCTGACAATGTGTATGGCAGCCCAGACATTGTAAAAGGCTTTTTTTGGAAGTCTAAAGTCATTGCTCTATTTCTTAGAAACTAAATTACTTTCTTTTGAGAGTCGTAAACCATACTTTGCACTAGATGGATGACCACAGCATTTTAGTGTTGAAACTCTGTAGTGTACTCTGCTTTGCTAAAGTGGCCATTTTTGATGACTGTAATAAGTGTGCATAAGATGTGATCCTCTTGCTCATCAAGAAACTCATCACATTCAATGGAAGTCCCATGCAGAATGACACAACTGCATTCTAGTAGTTGACTTTAGGTCGGAAATTTTGTTTATCTGCCCCATTATTTACACAGCATTTTAACTACTATAAGTATCAGGCAGGGTAATTTGTGTCTATTTGCCCTTTCAGCAATGAGAGTTTAGGCCTATTTCTTTACTAAAACCAAGTTTTATGTTGACTTTATAGCAATAAAAAAATGTTGACAGTATCCAAGATAGAAAACACCAATATGTATGTAATTCTGTGTTCTGAGTTCTGAAGACATGTAGCTTGACTGTCCCTGCCAAGCTCTTCAGAGGACTTTCTTAGCTGACTCTCTCCTATTTGACCCATTCTAGCCAATATATGTCTTTCACTATTATTGCTTCAGGAGAGTGAGGGTAAAAAACTATTAATAGAGTAACTACCTGTGGATATACAGAGTCCCCCCAAAATTGCAGAATTGCACTTGCAACCAGAAACTTAGATGATTGAGATGGAGTTGGTTGGTTCTTCTGTCTTCTATTGGTTCCTATGGCCTTCACTGTTGGGATTATCATAAACACGTTCAAGTCATAAGTGTGCAACAGTCATTAGTTGTCTTTCTACAAGGATATGCTTACCTTGGCGTGACAGGAGTCCTACTGCTCAATTTCTTTTCAACATATAATTAAATTAAATGTCGCAAAGCAAAATTCCAGTGTTTTGGGGTTTTTTTCCTATGAAGACTGGTTAGAAGAATGTCATATGTTATAATTATGGGATTTTCACTAATCCCTTGGAGTCAGTACTGGCTTCTGCCAAAAGCTCATGGACTGTGGCAGAAATCTGGGCTATGATCGGAAAGATGTGAAGCACTCCTACTAGAGTATTACCAAAGAGGATGTGTCAGAGTTAAAAACCTTAAGTCTCTGAAAGTCAGAGCAAGATAGAGTTGTTAGTATCAGTCCAGTAGAGACCACCTAGTAATGTGGTGCAGATAATCCATGATCTCTCATATAATTCTTTTTGCTCAGTATCCTAAAAGAAATCCAGGTCACTTCTTTGTGTGCTTATCTAAAGAATTACCTTATCTCATAAGAGTGATAGTATGGAAACTAAAAGGTGGAAATTTGTGTTCTGTGTCTAGTGCCAGAAGGACTGAAGTGTCTGTGGTCAGATCTGTAGTTAATGTGAGATGGGTAAATGGTTATTTATTATATTCTTGGCAACATTGGGAAGCATTAGAAGTGCCTGTGCTCGATGATGGACGGATGGTTTCTGTCTTTAACCCAAGTCTTTAAGAATATGGTCATGGGAAAATGGAGTTAGATTTCTTCTGGAATAGATGATACATCACATCTATACATTTAGTTTCTCAGAAAGACTGATTAAATGTGAATACCTACTTTACTCTTAGGCTAGTTTTGCAGATGTTTCCTCTTTGCTACCATTTCATAATCAATGTGAAGGAGATATGGTAGGTAAAATTCTGGTCTCATTAAACCTGATAGATTTTTTTTAATGGCAACTGAGGTTAAAAATGCAGTATTTTATCAAGAGTTTTTGTTTCTCGCAAGCTTTGCTTGCAGGATATTGTTTGCAAGTAATTCTGACTTCTACAACAATATTTGGGTATTTCTGATTACTTGGCAATAACGAGGACTCTCACAGAATCTGAATTCTTTCAGTCTTTTAGAGCCTAAATTCCAAAGCCCTGCACAGTATGGTAGCTTTAATAAGGGTAATCCATGGGAACAGGGCCATTGGATAAGCTACAATTCAGAAAGTCAGGTTTACATGTAGTCACCCTTATGTCAAAGATATTTTGAATTGCAATATAATAATGTGAATAAAGGACTAATAATTATTTTCAGTTGAGTACGGTCCATTTGCTGATGAGATATTAAATATGGCTTCAGCATAAATATTTAAAGATTGTATTGCAAAAAATTTACAATTGGAAAGAATCTGTAAAGGGGTACAGAACCAGCATCTAAGAAAAAAATAATAAAAAAATGTTTATTTAGGAATAAGCCTCTACTTTTAAATATTTAGGAGTGTCATGGTATCCAAACTACGTGTGATTATTACCACTGAAAAGTTTAATTGCATATCTTCGCACTGTGCCTGCTTGTGTGGATTGCTGAGCGGAGATCTGGAAAAGCAGAAGAATGCCTAATGATCTCCTCCGAGCTCTGCTTCCCTCCCTGCTTTGTAATGTAAATGGCTAGTTTGAAACCCACCACGGATCCCTGCGCTCAATCCCCGAGCATCCTCTCTGATTTTAACCGGAAGATCACCTGACCGCCCCCCGAAGCTGCCCCTTTCGGAGGAATCTCGGCGGCGCTGGGTCGGGCAGGGGGTAGGTGGTGGCCGGGGCCGGGGGCCGGCGGCGGAGCCGAGCGCCCGGCGCTGCCGGGGGCGGAGGGAGCGGGAGCGCCGCTGCCTCAGCCCCGGAGAGAGGCAAAACAAAAGAGCTCAGCTGCAGTTTTGTGTTGCTGTGTCTGGCTTAAGCAGAAGATTCTAGACATTCGTGCCGAAAAATCAAAGCACAGCTGAGACTACAATCTGACCGGGAAGATATTTTCTACCCCCAAGGATGGGCTGGATCCGGTACAGGTGGTTTGCGGATCATGAGAAGACAGACGGGCTGAGAGCCATGGAAAGGTGGGATAAGGCGCTGTCTCTCTTTCTTTTCTTTTTTTTCCCCTTTTCTCTCTCTCTCAGGATTTGTAAAGCGATATAGCCGGGACCTGAGTTGGGGTCACTTAAAGAGATTAGATGGGGTTTAATTCCACGAAACAAAATCAAAATGAGAGGCACTGCTGTGTTCAAACAGATGTTGAACCCAAACTTGGGCTGAGTTGGACTTGCTTTGAGCGATCCTTGTGCTGCTTTTGATGTTGTCTTTGTTTAGAATAGTTCCTGCACGAAACAGAAGGCTTTAGGACGAGCTGCATGCTTCTGTAACAAATTATCAGATGACTGTTCCGATGCTGGTAGAATTTTGCCAGTGAAGCTGCAAATGAAGGCTTTGGAGGTGAGGTTTGTGGAAATAGGAAGAGCTGTTGACTTTGAATTCCTTGTGATGCGGGCATGGTTAGAAGTTGAGCTGTGGTTGTTGTTGTACATTGTCTGGATCGTAACAATGGGCAGTTCGAGTAGAGCAAGTTTGAATGGTGTTTCTTCAGCAATTCCAAATGCATTTCTCTCCTGTGATCTTTGGCTTTTCACAAAAGGCAAGGATTTTGATTTTTTTTTTTTTTTGAGGAAGAAGTCAACAGATTTTTTTAAAAATATTGAAAATAGAAGTGAATTTACATTTTTATTTGAATGGGTGTTGTTAACACCACCATGCCTAAACATCTAAAACACATCCCAGCAATTTCTCATTTCTCCTGCTGGACAGATGCATTTCTTTTGTTCCTGAATTTTTTCCACTGCCTCTTTAGAACAAAAGGCATTTGCTTTTTCCTTCTTTTTTCTTTAGTGGCAGCAAGAGAGTTATATACAAATTAGCATTTTGTACAGGTTAATGCTCTGCTTCATTCTGAAGTAAACTGCCTTAAGGTATTAGGAGGAAAGGGGGTGGGCAAACAGGGAGAAGCTTGACTGATGCCCAAGAAATACTGAATTCAGATGGATTTAGATCATATAGAGAAGCAGACATTTATCTGTAACAGGATTTCAGCTCCATGTCATGCAAAATCTGCAGACCATAGCAGGGAGATTCTTAGCAACCAATAAATCAGATTTGTAATGGGCCTTTAAAAATGTCTGTGAGGGGTGACTGCCTGGGTCCCCTTTGGCCAAATTAAGATGCAATCTGACAGTACAGTAGCATCTGTGTGCTGACATTTTCTCATGAACCTAGTGAAAAATGGCTCCAGATCTCTTCTCAGCCCCCAAAAGACAGTTTCTGAATAGCCATGCATTTTCCCCCTGTATTGTTGTTTGTTATAATCACCATTCTCTCTGATAATGTCTGACTGGCTTGTTTTGCTTTGCTTTCTTTGACTGTTTGACTAGCTGAGGGGATATAGTGGGCAGTTGTTTTACCTGAAATCAGCACCTCATGCCAGAACTACTGCTAACAAAAATACCCACCAAACAGAAAATAATAAAAAATGTGTGTTGCAAATGTGTCGTATAAATACTGCTAATAAAGCAGCTTCTGCCAGTACTGCTGGAATTAGGTAAGTGGGTTGAAAAACATGTGTCTTAGATAATGTGCCGCCCACGATCCAGGTGAAAAAGAAATGCCAGCCAGTGGTGAGTGCAACTGACAGGTAAAACTGAAAAGCCTAAAAAAAAAGGCACAAGAATATAAAGTCCTTAAGGGCCAGAAGTGTAGGTATTGGTACAAGCGTTTGTTTATCCAAGGGAGAAGTTCACATTCAGATACTACAAGAGCAAGGGGGGAGGAGGAGGAGGGAGGGAGGCACTCCTTTAATTGTACTACAAGCGTGCTCCTTGGGAAGAGCCTCATATGGAATGGCCATTCCATCTGACACCACGGCTCTACTTCAGCACTCCTGAGCAGGAGTTGCAGCCCAGGGGTGGGAGAAGCCTCTGTCTGTGCATGTGTGGGGTGAGTGCAGGGGAGTGAGGAAGGGGACCCTATTTCTCCAGAGTGATCTGTGCCAGGGAATTCATGGGGCGACAGGGAAGTTCGCTCCAGTGGACCCCGCTTCTTTAAATGTTCCCTGAGATAAGGGCGCTCCATAGCACAAAAGTAGGGCAAGTAGCAGGCAGAAGGATAGCCGTGAGAAGTTGTGAGTAGCATGGATCCTCTCCAGAAAATGTGACTGGTGTTTTTTGTGACTGCTTAATAGTGCCTATGGAGACTTTTGAAAAATCTCTGTGTTTACTGGACTCCCCTACTTTCTCTCCAATTTAATGTTATAGTTTCTCTGTATTACAACTACAATTTTCAGAAAAGAATAAGCTTTAGAAGCTTCCCTCAGAAAACAAATGGTATAAATATTTTGCCATTTACCCATTGCAAGAGACGTTACATTTTAGTCGCTGCTTAAAAAGCATGTTGTGTGCAGTACTTAAAAACCCCACAAATGTTACTTGCCAGACTTGTTGCAGTGTTTTAGATTAATTTTCATAGACCTAAATGCCTGGAGTTGTGGTATAAAATTCCACTACTGCTGGAGAAGAGTGAAAAAGGAACCTTAACACTGCATGCAGATCCCATTGCTCCTTCTGTTCAGGTAGATAATTTGACAGTTGTAAACACTTTGCTTCGTGGAAAGTGACACAATTGCACAGTGGGATTGTGGAAAAGAAAACAAATATCTTGCAAACCATCAGACAAGCAGAAATGTCAACAAGAGATGTTCAAATAGAGTTAAAATGCTTTGAGTGACAGAAAGATTCCAGATGCCTAATTCACACTGACCACAGTTATAAAGCATGGGAATACAGCTGCAGTTTTAGAAGCTAAACCAAACCAGTCTGATTTTAGAGATGTGTATGTATATAATCAGAAAAAAAATGGGAGTCTGATACTGAACAGAAACAAATTAGATTTCAGAACTTAACTGGACACAATAAGAAAAACTGGATTGACAATAACTACAGACAGAAAAGTTTCCAGAAGAAATTAAATGAGCAAATTTAACCCAAATGAAGTGCACACATCCAAATAGGAGCATTGTCAATCAATGTGATTATTAACTACAACATCATTTGAAGTGGGTTTTAACAGTGAAAGTCTGATTTAAGAAATGAAGCCAGATTTTTTACTTTTGTTCTCATTACAAAATAAAAATTGCCCAGGGACTTTGCTTGGAAATGCACATTTTCTCGTGGTGCAGAACTGACACATTGGACCTCCATAAAGGGAGAGAGGGAAACAAAAATAGAAATAAAATGGTGGCACTTCAAAAATTTCTCACCACGACTTTCTGCAAGCTGTGTAAATACATCCTGTGGATAAACATAAAAGGTCAGCATCATCTTCTGGCTGTGATGAAAATAAATAATAACAAGAATTAGATAGATTAGTATATACTAACATGAAAAAGACTCAAATCCAGAGTGCTGAAGTCTGAGAAAATTATATTTACATTGAAGCAGTCCAAGTAGTGATTGTCAGTGTTCCAGCTGACAGACTCAGCAAACAGCCCACCTATTTCCCATTTCAGCAGCAAATGCCTATACAGAAACCATCATGCTCTCTCTGCAAAATAAGCTTAAGAACATTAAAGGCCGTATAGTATTCCCGGTTGCCCTAATACAACCAGTTTAAATCAAGTTTGTTGTGAATGATATCACTTTAACAGGCTGACTGTAGCCCATAGGGCCAAGAAAAGAGTATGGTCAGCATAATTTGCTTTTTTTTTTTTTTTTTGAATAAGAACATCCCAGCTATTCCTCTGTCATTGCTTCCGCATGTTTATAGCACATCCCAGACCCATGTGTCTCTGTTTCTAGCACCAGATAAAAATTTCAGACAGATGTCTCTCTTGTCACTGTTGCAACTGTTTTCTGGCTATATTATACTGTGGCATAAAGAAGATTATGATTCTTTTGGTGTTCTTTGGTGTTTGCATACAGAGCATACTCATGTATTAGTGACTGCCCAGGGTTTTGTAGACAATTAAACATCAGTGGTAGGGTTAGCTGAAAACTGTAAACTAAAAGCTGGCTGGCTTTGTTCTTTCTCTGAGCATGGAAGATTAGGTTGACTTTGTCAACTAAAGAAAGAAAAAACACTGTCATCTGGAAACAAGCAAGATACTCCTAACCTGACATTACTATCTTATTCCTGTCACCCTTCTAATTTCTTTGTATTTTTCCTCTCATACTTTTTTCCCTGACTCTGCACAAACTTCTTTATTTGTGTAAACCTTCTTTGATTTGACCTTACCAACCATCTGTGACTTTTCCCTCCTAACTCAACTCCATGTTCTGGGACAGCGAGAAACAATTTCTGCCACCAGGCGTTCCTTTGATCCAGGTGAAGTCAAAATTTGATGCTGGGGAAGTAGGTTGTACAGAGGTGCATATCCAAATGCCTACAGAACATGATACTCTCAATCTCATCAGTCTCCTTATGACAAAAAGGAAATTATTTTTCATTCCAACATCAGTCAAATCTACCATAAAGAACTTAGCCAATATTCCCATGGCTCAAACTGCTGAAGTGAGAGCTGGTGTCTTTCTTGGGACACATTTATAATCTGAACCTGCATCCTGAATACCTGTATCCTCATATGAGTGGTACTAAAGGAGAGTGAGGTTTAGGGCTCAGTTCTGCCTCTCTTGAAATTGGTGCCAAGTTTCGCTCTAGAGATGAGACAAGAGCTGATCTTTCAGAGGCACTCAGGTTAAATACATTTTATCACCTTCCTGGCAAAGAAAACAAGCAAATAGGATTGACAGTGGGTGATCACTGAACCTCTAAACCCCCCTTATGGAAATGTGAACCAAAATAAAAAGTGCCTGGGAAAAATTCTTTAATCTGAAGGTATTAGGAGTTAAGTCTTTACAGCCATGACAATCCCCATTGACAGACACGCTCATAACCCAGAGGTGATGGAATACAAATGGGCATGGATGTGGGAAGCATTGCAATAGAGAGCACATCACAATAAAAGCTCTCTTTCTCAGTTATCCTTTCCTTTTCAGTCAAATAAATAAATTGCAGTGTTGTACAGTGCGGAGCATTATTGCTACTAGAGTGCTTTTCTGATGACAGAGATGACTTAAGTTATAAAAGTCTGTCCCAGATAACAGCAAGTAAAGATTGCTGGAAGTTAGTAAAGGTTTAGGAACTCTTAGGTTCTAGATTGATTCAAGCACACTAATTGGATATGGATTGCCTATCTCCAGACTTAGTCATCTGCTGAGAAACTTGCTCTGATGGGAACACAGAACCTTGGCACTCCTGTGCTGCTCGTGCTCTCCATGTGTTTCTGCTCCCAAGGTCATGTCTAAAATCTTCAGGAATTAATGTTGGCTGAAGTTAGTAGAGTGATTCTACTCATCTCTGTGAAGCACGATGGCAGAAGTCATCATGAGTCCAGGAGGTGATAGTATCCATAACGAAACACTGATGAACAGAGCCTCGGCAGGGACAGGACATTCAGGGCAGAGTTCCCTTTCATCCAAGGATTTTTCACCTTCAGAGACAGCTGTTTTCAAGAAACTCTGAAAGGTAACTTGGTAACTCTGTAGCGTTATGCAATCAGATACAATCCAGCATTTTATATTTTAACAATGCTGTAATCTAGCACGTAACCCAAAGAGGAATGAGGAACAGTGCTTTTCTCATTATTAGAGTTCCCCATCACATGGTTAGGATCAAGTACATCTAAAAGCAAAGCTTAAATATGACATCACCACTGGAATATTCTATAAATCTAGAACACCTAGAGAGATTTGCAGATGGCTGAATAAAGGAGCTTGGTCAGATCGTAGTTGTTCACTGCCTTGGATGACTGGGGCAACTGGAAGTGCATCTGCATCTGTCTTCAGAGCTCTGCAGCTCCTGAATGACAGAAGACAGCCTTGCAATTTTGGTGTTTCTTGTTCAGAAGATGTGATAGAAATCGGTTCTGGGAAACACAGGTGAGCAGTTTGTGGAAATTGTGGGTATCTTTGCATCATTTGCTTTTATATTCCTGCACCACAGAAATCTTTATATTATGAGTCGTGGCTATCCCTTAGATAGCGCTAAGAAGACTGGGATGCGTAAAAGAAAGGAGTAGCTCAAAAGTTTCCTGGCTTTTGCATTGCTGGATTTTAAAACCTGGAATAACTGAGAGGATAGTCTGTTCCCATTCTGTCATCTCCGCCATCAAATGCTGTTGTCAAACCAACTGCAGTAACATAACCATCAAAAAACACCTGCCTCTTTGCCTATTGGAAAGTCCTTCTGAAAAAGGAGCAAGTGTGCCAATAGGAGCTCTTTATTGTGTTGGGGTTTTTTTCTTCTGCAGATTCAGCAGTTGCTATATATTATCCTTTACAACCTTCAGCCACTGGGAGCTAGGACACCGTAATTATGTTCCCTGTCCATGGAAGTTACTGACTATTACTGTATGAAATATGAGCTCTGCTCAGAATTCAAAACTAAACTGAGGAAGCATGTTTGCTGCTGCTTTCATGCCACAGAATAATGGTAGTGTTCATTTACAGTAGTAAATGCTCTCTACCCCTTAAATGGTGGAAGCTGTATAAAAATACCTTGTTGCTGATATATAAAGAAGTCAAATTCCCAGTGCTGACAGTTCACTCCTATAAGTAAAATTTTACATTGATATAGTTCATTTTATTAAATAATTCATAGAAGTTCACTCCTTCATAAGTGTGAAAATAAACTAGGAGGCTGACACAGAGGAAGTACAAGTACACAACCATTTTTAAACAGAAGTAACTTTCAGTCATTTTTGTAGAGGTAGTCAGATCTCGGGGCGCTTCCCAACAAGTTGTCTTAATTGCACATTGCTCTTGAATGTGTATGTGGGTCCGACTGTAAGTACCTGAAGCGAGCTCTCTCAATGACTCCACAGCACAGGAGAAAACAAAAGTCGGGTTTTCAAGCTCCTGCAGCTCCTACTTTTGCGGCCTCATCCACATGAGAATTGCCTTCTGTGACGTTTCACCACTTGCTGACTAAAAAATGTAGCCTGGTTTTATCTTGCTCTTTTCTCTTCTGAAGTTATTCAGAGGAAGTGAGATATGGTGGGTGCCTTCTGCACTGTTCCATTAGGATAAATAATGTATGCTGTCTATTGTGTTTAGAAGAATGCTTCAAAGAAAACTCTCTATGGCATAGTTGTGATAACAAGCAGGAAAGAAATAAAAGGAGAGAAAGCACAAGAATTTTTAGGTGCTTTGGCATCTGCTAGTTCAGAATTGCAGTATTTGATACTAGTGTGATTCCTTTGCCACGAGTCTTGGCAGTAGCCACAGCAGTCCACAGAAAAGGATGTGTTGCCTGTTGCTACCCTAAAAACAAAGAGAAAGTTTTTGTTGCTATGTACCTCCAGAAGATAATGTGCAGACTGTCCTCAGCAGAGGCACACTGCACTGAGACCAGCTCTAGAATATTTTCTTGTCCTGTTCATTTCTTCTCACTTCCATTTTAATAGGAGTCCCACATGCCCTCACAGTCTCTCATGGAAATGACCATGGCTTTTGAGAAGCAGTGAGGTTCTCAGTTTGTCTCTGCTCACATCAGGTGAATGAATCTATGAGTGATTATTGCTAGAAATGTGGGTACACCAGACCTGCCAGCTCAGGTGTGGTGATAGCTCTTGAAGGTAGAGGACGCATTCTTACCCTACTGCTATGCATTAGTTATTATTGTACTGTGTGTTTTGTTAATCACTTCTGTGTATAAAGATTAGTATATTGAATTACCCATTGTGATAAGAATATGTGATCAGACAGTCCAGACTCTACCTCCACAGCAGATACAAAAATTATTGGCAAAATATCCTAAATGTTTGACATGAAACTTGTTTCCTCAGCTGGAATAACAGCAGGGTATTTGGCCCAGCATCCTGCTTTTCACATGGGGAAAGAGTAGAAGCACCAGGCAGTATAGAGTAATACTTTCCATTTACACCTCTCATTTTCCAATATAAGTTGCAAAGATACTATGATATTTTCCAAGTGATATGACATTCTTGTTCTGAAGCACAAATTGATGTTTCTGTGGCCTCACAGTTCAGAAGAAATGTCATTTCCAGTGTTGGTCACATGAATGCACACTCAGTGGTGTGTATGTAACCAGACCTTTGCACCTCAGTACAGGGTGACCCGGTATGGAGGAAAATTGTTTTGTTATGTCTTCACCTGAGCTTACTGCTGCCTTGGTGATGATCAGATCTTCAAGCACATCAGACCTTCCTGTCATCATTAAAAATACTTTAAAACTTTAAAAGTCAAAAGCTTTGAGTTTGGTTAAGTCAGCATGTAAATCTGAAAATGTGTTTCATTTGTGATAAACACAGTTTTGTGCATATGAGTCATGCCTGGCAAAGGCAAAGTACTGTAATACAAAAAGAAAAAAGAAAAAAAAAGAATCAGAATGAACTCTTTTTTTGGAATTTACTATCAAAAAAATCTATTAAAGTGTTTGACGTAGAATGTGCCTTCTCTTCTGGGATCATGGTATTCTCCTGCAAATCACCCTTTCTCTGTTAGAGGAACGTTTTCCTTCTTTCTTTTCAGATATACCTTTCAAAGATGACCTTGGTTGTGCATATGAATTTGGTTTGCCTATTTGTTCATCCTCTTCAAGGTTCTCCCGCCCTTCCCCGAAGGTGTGAGGGGAGATTGGATTGAAATAGATAGGTGTAGATGAACAAATGTGTTTTTGTCTTTGAGTGCACAGCATCTGTTTTTCCTTAGAATTACTGACCATCTCTGAAAATGGCTATCCTTGAGTCTTGACTAGAACACCTCACACTGACAGAGAGAATTGGCCATTGTCAACAAAAGTTTGTAAGCAACTATCTCTGCACTTGACAGGTCAGTGGGAGAGAGGGTGTTTAACAAGCTGAGTGAGTGGCATGGAGGAAGACAGAGCATGGAGAGGAGCTGAGACTAGAGACCTTGGAATAAAGGTTCAAGAAGGAAAATAAATCCAACAATTTATAGAGGAACAGGAAAGGCAATAAAAAGCAAAATGAAGAGAATTGAGAAAGAAAGATTAAAATGAGTGAAGGCAGAAATAGGAATCCTTATGCACATCCTCAAGCTGTCATGGTAAAGAATATAAGCCCTACAGCTCTTCCTTAACTTCTCCATGGAAATAAAACAATTATCATGAAACTATTCTATTTTATTCTTCAAAGAAGTTACTTAAAAGCAGTTCCCCATTGTAGAAAGACTTGACATCAAGAACAGTTATTGTCTCTCACAAGCCTTCTTTATGGTTACTGTTTAACTCAAAAGCCGGAAAACTGACACCCAGATGTCACCATGCTACCTTAACAGAAGTGGATGTTTTTGCCTTATGGGAGCTGAGGAGTAGGGAGAAAAATTTCTTTGAAAAGAAAAATAACTGTGATCTGGATTGCATCCTTTGGTCTGCCTGATGAGAGTTTAACCAGTAAACTTTCCTCCTCCAGGTGGGAAAGGCTTTCAGGGCAGTGGGGTCCTTCACTTCCACCCCAGGCTCTGCTCCTTGCTCATGGTGCTCATGCCATTCCTCTCTTGATCTCAAACATTCATGTCTCACCATCATGATTTCTCCCCTTCAGGACCCTGGTGTGTTGTACTGGGCTCCTCTCCATCAGGGCTGTTTGGGGAGGGCTTGGTGTCAGGGTGTTTGCAGTGGCAAAAAGTATTATACAGGTTTTCAGCATCCTGGTGAACCACAGGCTGTTGAGGAAGGAGAAGGTAGGAGGTTGAAGATGGAGAAACTCAGTCATTGTGGCCTCTACCCAGTATCCCTACTCATGAGAAAAGGCAGAGAGGAAGCAGTATGAGAGAAATGGTCCATAATCCCTGCTGCTTCGTGGCATGTTATTACATGAGAGTAAGAGATAAAAGTGTGCTTTTTTGATAGAAAGTCACTTTCTAGCACTTTGTCACTTAGGGTCTTTGAGCCTGAGTCTGAATGAGACCTGGCTAAATAAAGCTCTAAAACATGTGCTTTATCTTAAAGTCCCCAAAGAAGAAGTGCCTTCACTCCTAAAACACATTAAAGCTTTATTTCAAGCCATACTCTGATCTCAGGCACTGCGGTGTAAATATGCAATTACTCACTCAAAATCAGTGGTATTATCCTAGCAGTGGAAGAGAACAGGTTCACCCCTTCCTCCCAAGCAGAGGGATGAATTTGTTCCACATTGTTGGCACTGCAAAGTTCTCCTTACATAGTGCTGGCACTTACCTTCACCTGGATGATTAGAATTAAGCATCCCCTTCCTTTTGCAATTATACTAAATTAAGTTAAATCGTTGTGGTTTTAACCCTCTGTTTACACTGTAGAAAGCTCACTTTAGCTAAAACTCACCCTTTTGTATTTTACTTTAAAATTCTATGCTCAGGAGTGTTTCCCAAAACATGGAAATGAATGCATAGTAAAAACATGGAGAGCTACTTGTCTCTGTAATGTTGCTACCAATATTTCTCATTTTTCACAATTAGAGATGCAGCAAATTTCAGGGTGATGCAAGGTTTGTCAGTTTGTAATAATGACAAAATTGTGAGCTTATCAGAGAAGAGGTGTAGATGGTGGCTAATGAGGAGTCAATCCTGCAATATATATTAATATTTAGCATAGCAGCAGGTAAGACTTCAGGGCAAGAAGAGTAAGAAGAAGACTGTGTGGCAGAGGGCTGATAAAGCAGCTCTCAGAACCTGTTTCAGGCAGTACCTTGCAGAGGTGCTGACCTGACCACATCTCATAGATGCAGGCAGCCTTGGCAAGAGGCAAAGAGTAAATGTGCACAAGAGGTGAATAATTTTATTTGCTTAGACACTCTACTTTTGCACCCCAGGTGGCGGTGTCAAACTGAGAGGATATTCCAGGAAATAATCAAAAGAGTTCATTTCTAGGACCATTAGTCCTAATCCTCTCATCATCCTTATTTTTTTTACAGTAATAGTTGCTCTCTCTTTACTAGTCCTTCACAAATAGTTCCTTTTTCCCCTCATTAAGATGACTATTAACTTGTTATTTATTATGTCTGATGCAATATTTTCTACAGGTCTTGGCCAGCATCATTTGTACACATTTATGAAGAGAAATGTAGTGTCCACCTTAAAGGGGTCGTGCACATGCAGTTCTACATTTGACATGCTCTGTATCTGTACAAAATGTATTCTACTGTTCCAGGAATTCAGCATTCTCAAAATAAAAGCAGATTGTACAAGGGTTATTTTTTAAAAGTGTAGAGCATGCAGTACTAAAGCACTCCAAAGAACTTACCATCCATAATGCAAAGAGAGACACTAAGAGGTTCATATACAAGATTAGAGTTTTGCACTCATTTTTTGCATAGTAAGGACCAAACCTGAAGACTTTATGTATAGTAGAGGCAAAAAAATTAAATTATTTAACAATTTCCTGTTAACGAGAACCAAAACAGTGACAAGCCATTTACATTACCAGAGTTGTAATACTGCATCACAGATTGCATACGTTTCCTTTAAATTAAAATACTTGTACCATTTTTTCAGAAGTGTAGGATTGAAAGAGACCTCTGAGCCACTGAATTCAGTCCCCCTATAATCATGGGCAACTGTATCATATAATATCCTGGATAAGCATATCGGTTTTTCTACACTAAAATTGTGGAGCACCATGTTCTCATCTGTTATCAACGTGTTTCATTGATTTCAGTGCTGTACTCTATTCACCAATTAACTAGGCATATCACCTTCACTGACCTAAATACAGACATTTTGCAGAATAATCTCTCATCCAGCAGCCAGATTTGCTGCTTTATACTCTTCCACCTGTCTAGCTGCATTGTGATCATATTTTTTCTCTACCTAATTCCTTTCTTTTTTATTTGTTATGTTAAAGTCATAGTCATAGTATTAAGTAATGGGTGATTTTTAGATGAGTCAGTCAATACATGGGAGAATAATTTCTAATTTATGTTTTTAAAACAAATTTATTTTAAAATTGTGTTCACAATAATGGTTTAACTTTTATTGCCACAGTACACACCCAGTTTGTGTCAAACAAAACTAATTTAGTAATGCAAAGAAGCTTTGTCCTTGGTGCTTCAATCAAGTCATGTACTGCAGAGAGAAGTAGATCATTCAGCTGTTAAAAATGCTTGATGGTGAGACTTCCATTATGCCAAATCGTCCTCTGAACTCTTGGTTGTGTCTGTGGTGCTGATGGATCAGATGGATCAGTGAAACAACGCTCATGTATAAACTTGATTCCTGTATTTGCTGCACTCTCAGTTCAGATGTCTGACATTTCACTATGTTTAGCCCCTTTGACTGTGATTTTTGCTGTGTTCTTCATTAAGTGTTACATGACTGTAACTTTAAAATAGTAATGTCACACCCCTTTGATCACACCACTTTTATTATTTTATTTTTTGTACTTCCACATTTTAACATCTTCTTAACTCTGTCCTCATCTGACCTTGCTTAGTCCAGACTTTGAATAAAGAATTTTCTTAGAAAATTAATACAGGCCATTCCTTTTACACTGTTTTGTTATAGGGATCTCAAAAAAATCTGTAGTTGACAATTAAAATGAATGTTCCATGAGAATGCTCTCTTGAGTATTGGAAAACAGCAATGAAGAAAGTTTTTTTTTTTCTGTAGAGCACCCAGCTCTTCATATTAATAGTCATCCTTTGATCTCCTCCTGGAGCTGGCAAGATAGGAAGCAAATTGGTAATTTTCAGGGTTTATTTCTTATAATAAAAAAAAAAAGGAGCGAGATAATTGCAAAAGCATGTTTCCCATCAGTGGGGACTTGCCTAGTTAAAGATCCAGACAGGCAGAAAACAAAATCTGGATTTCTAAACAGCAGTTTAGGTACTGTGCTAACACAATCGTATGGTAAAAAATCATATTTCCTGCTCTTAAAATTGTAGTTTATGTCCTAAATTGTATAACATGAACAAACTATTCCTTGTAGGGGAGGTTGCTTTTGTTTCTTGAATATTTGTTTTATCTGGTTCTTTTAAATACTGTTACCTTGGACATTAAGAGCTGCTATGACTCTGGGTCTCTAGACCCTTCTGTCAATGAGAATTCAAACCACTTGTTGGTTTACAGACAGCATCACCTGCAGAGAAATTAGAGACTGAACTCAGTAGTGAAGTGGTAACTTCTATCTATATTCACAAGTGTCTCTCAACTCTGAGATGTCACTTGAGAAAAAGCCACGTTGCAAAATGCTTTGAGATGCTGCTTTTGAAGTGACAAGAGGAGATTGACAGATGGGAGAGCGGGCTAAAATCAGGTACAAAAGAAGCAAGAAATGGCCACATATGGACAACTGGGTGCTCTAGCCTTTGATGAAAAAGATGAGCGACTTAGAAATACATAAAAGCAGCTACCAAGCTTTCACTGGCCACAGCACTGAAGACAAAGTGAAAATCTATTTATTTAACTTTTAGTTGGAGAAGATATTTAGCTTCCTGAAAAACTCCTTTTTTTTTTCTGTTTTTCTGTGAGAAATGTTGTATGACCTGTAAAGAGATGACTGAGGAATAGAAGTACCGCAGTGACCAGTGAATTCTTAATGCAAAATACATTTTCACATAAGAATTTCAAAACAGAGTATACCTCTGCAAAAGCTGCCATTTAGGTAAACACCCACGAGAAATTACTGGGAGATTTCTATAGCTGACATTAGAAATGTAAATTAAAAAGAAGTTTAAAAACTCTTCACACATGTAACATAAAGTAGGAGGAGTGTGTGCATGCTTTTCATCCCATGTAGCTTAGTGAAAACACTGATATCCCAGGAATTAATTGGTTATTGGTTCTGACAGGACTAGTCACAGGAGAGAAATGTGAAAAAATTACAAGAAACCAAGAGATAACCATCCAAGGATTGTACACCTACATTCAAAACTAACAGAAACAAAAGAGGTAGAAAGTCACTCAAAGAAAAGTGTTAGGACCTGTGACACAGCTTGTGGTGAAAGGAGCAATAATGAAGAAAAATGTCGTGCATTTCTTTAGAACGTAACAAAGGGATTGACAGAGTAGGAAGCTGCGTAATTGCTAAAAGAAGGATATTATTCTTTTTTCCCATTAACCTGATGATGGTGTTAGTACAGAAACCAAATCTGAAAAGAAAATATTGTTGTGAAAACAAAATTTGTAAAGGTTGGTAAGCAACCGGAGGAAAGAGCAGAAAATTCCTGCTGTTGACAGGCATTTCTAAACAAGCTGAAATCAGAAAAAAAACATAAAGATTAACTCAGTAATTTGGAAATTACAAGGAAGAAAAGCAGTGGCTAGTACTTTACACTATGCTAACTTTGTGTAATTACCAAGCCCTTAATGGGGCAGTATATCTGGGTTGCTCCACTATATGACCATGCCAGCTGAAACAAAGCTTGATCCCAAAAGAGGCTGGAAAAAAATGGGAGTCACTGAGATAGCTCAGCTCGTTGTTATTGTTGTTTTACATAGCGATTCTGATCTCATTAAGATTCATATAGTTAATGAAAAAAAGGCATACTTGGGAGTTTGAGAAAGACACTTTTATTTTTAACTTAATCTACATTAATGTAAAGCTTTCTGTGTTTACACTGTGAAAGTGCTGACACAAGCTGAGAGCCTCTCATAAAGCAAGTTTATTTTTCAATACATCAAGTACAGAATGTACAAAAAAGCTTACAAAAGAGGAAAGCATATCTCAGAAAGACAGGAAAATATTCAAAATACATTTTAGTAGCCTAAAAAAGATGCTGTTTCTCATATAAATATTTTATTTGTTTTTCCTTAAAGACTTAACCATAGCCTGTGACATAAATTTATAACTATAGATACATCTTTTTGAGATTCATTGGGAAATGTCCAATATTCCTTCTTGAACCTTTCATATAAACTTAGCTAGAGGTTTTACTTAAGGCTAAAGCCTCTCATGAAGTATTAAGGCTGTCCCAGCTTTTCCCATTTCATTTCTTCAACCATGCAGTTGAAGAAATGAAAGTACTAATCCTTCTCAGCATGGCTTTTAGTTCCAGGCAGAACAGGAGTTCATGGAGCAGTTGGACTATCAGATTGCGTCATGCCTGGGAGCCACATCCCATTATTGCCATGGCAGTGACACACAACAGTGTCTCCGAGCTGTACCACCTCCACTGAATAGCAGCAACACAGGTTGAGTGGTGGATCTGATTTTGGAGTTTTTATAACCACATTTGTTAGAGATGAGTTGTGGAATCTGTGTGTCTGTGTGTGTGTGTGTGTGTGTGTGTGTGTGTCTCCTGGGTAGTTGTATCAGTAAAAATCTGAGTTGCATGTGTTCACATAGGCTCTCTATAGCAATAAAGCTCACCAGCTTTCCATACAATTAGTTTATGCTACACTAAGCGCATCCTCCTAAATCTGGGAATCATACTGATCTCAAATATAACAATACAAACACGGATTAATGTTTGTGGCAAAGTTGGGTTTTTGAGACAAGTCCTTTTGTTGTGTCGCTCATGGAGGTAATTTGGCTGAGCTCTGTTGCGCTGAAAAAGCTGTTACTTGGCTTTTTAAAGGCAAAGACAGCACTGGAGATTGGACTGGGATTCAGACAAGTTCTGAGTTTGTTTGGGTTTCTTTTTAATAGTGGTTTAGTCTATATTCACACCTAAGTCTCTAATGCCTTTGCTCTTTTGACTATAAAATACAGACATTGATAACAATGCCAGTCGTTCTATGCAACATGTTTAAAATTAGAGATGAAATACACGATTATGCATTTTTCCAAAGTGACCAGGTTTTTATTATCAATAATAAGAATTATAGCTTCTTCTAGGTAAGGTTTGATGTCATGTGATGACATGAATACCGATAAGCTCATTTTTAAGGGTTTGTTGGTGAATATTCTATGCACATCTTATTTTTGTCCACGTCTTTCTTGAGAATGTTGGCACTTCTGTCAGGTGCATAGCAAGTTCCATATATATCCACCTTTGGATGTGCAAGGGTAAGGAGAAGAGAGCTTACCTATAACAAAATTGCACTCAGATTTCACACGTTAGGTTCTTCTGCATTGGAAAGTGTTGGAATATATTTGTAAAATGGAAGAAAAGGATTACACTTCTCAAATATGCTCATCCTATGAGACTTGCTCTCCATTGATTTTTACTCGGAGTCTCTTTAACTCATGCTAACTTGGTAACAGAAATCGTCGCTCTGTAGGGAAGAAAACTTCAGCTGTGTAGCTTTAGAACTGATGAAAGGTTTGTTTAAACACTGGGAGCATAATCAACTCACCTTAAAATCATCTCTCTACTTGAGACGAGCACAGTGTTGTCTCAGTTTGGGAGAATGAATGGTGCTGATGCGTCTGGTGCTTTTTATAACGCAGACACTGCTTATTTAAAAAGCAACACATCAAAGTGATTTAATGCATTAATTGGATAAAAGGAAAAACAAGTAAGTCTCTAAATGAAGGGAACTTAATAAAGCTGGTAGATCTTTTGCAAATAGAAAAGTATTTTCTTTGTATATTGCAGAATTTTTCTGAAAGGGCATTTTTTCTTTGATTTAGCCTTGATTAAGTGTTTCAGGGGTAAAAAATCCAATTATGTCTAAACTCAATGCGTTGAAAATACTCAGAAGAGAACTTAAAGCTAATTGATGTATCTGAATTCATATTCAAAGTGAGGAATTACCTAACATATGTCTATAAAGCATGGTACCAAGGTGTTCATTTCCTTGCAGCATCTTTCTTCTTTCAAGATATTGCCCTCAAAAATTTAAATCAAAAAAAGCAAATCCAGTATCACAAATGTACTGATTGCTTTTCAAACTGTCTGAAGAGTTCAAACCGCATGCTGAATTAGTGGATCAGAATCCTCTAGCACTCTTTCTTTGACTCCAATTAACTTGTTTTCTGACCTTGGGGAAAGTCATTGGAAATTTTTTTATGTCTGTGTATCAGTAATATAATGATAATGATGTTCATGTAATGATGTTTAGGGTTATTTTTTTTAAATGCATTTATGCATAAAGAGAGAAATGTGAAGTACTGCTGTGACTAACTTTCCAATCTCTTTACAATCAAAATCTCTAACTTGATGTTACTTTTTACATTTGTTGCTTTTTGCTCCATATCTGTGTGATTATTGGAGTGTTGTTAGTGTAGCTGCACCTTATCAAGGGTAAAGGTATAATCTGATGTTTCAGTGACCTAAGAGGACAGACACCAACAGAAGAAACCAGGGAAGTAGTAGTGAGTTTCCTATTGGTGTACTGGGGGGTGGCTGGTGAGTTCATTTGCCTGAGCTGGTAAATTAAAGCAGTTGTGAAAGCCAGTGGATGGTTTTGGACGTCCCTCCAAGCCTCAGGAACATCATGTATCCACCAGACACAAACGGCATGTTACTCCTCAGCCTCAGCCGATGCTATCAGTGCACTAAGTATTTACAATGGCCTTGTAAATATAGGTAGTTCAAAGGCACTGTATGAAGGATATAGCAAAAGGCTCTGGGCGTCTTTCCTTTGACATTTTGAGTTGTGGATGAAGCCTGCTTTGCTATAAGAATTTTTTTTTTTTTATGAGATCTGTTTAGCTCTCAGTTTAGTACCAAAAAAACTCAAAGTATGCTATTTTTTGACTTGGTGTTGGTATCAGTTTTTACACAAAGTTATAAAGTGAATAAGCTTAAGAATAATTTGAGCAGTTATTTCCAGTGTGCTTAATTAGAATTGGGTTAAGTGAGGACAAACCCAAACCATTAGACTTTGGAGTGACTGTTCCACTTAACCACAGACCACTGGTTCACAAATATTATTTCTATTAATATAATTGCTTCTCTTGATTTTTGGTTCATATTGCTAGGATGTCTCATATGAAAGATCTACACTGGTTCTTACTCTGCTGACCTTAGAAGTATCAGTGCTTTTAAAAGCGCATAAGAGAGGATACAGGCATGTTGACAGTACATAGCAACTCCCTCTTAAACTCATTGCCTTACATTCTGATGAATACATCCTCGGTGTCTCAGATATAGGTCAAATAAACAAATATAAGCAGATCTAAATATGACATATTTAAATATATTTTGTGGGATTAGCTTCAGTTGCACCATTATTAGCTTCAGCCATTCAGCTTTTGTTCTTGAGTGATGTGAGTGAACTTTTCAGGCCCTTTTATCAGCTGTGCCAGTGACATGCATGTGCTTCTCAAAGGAAATGCATTTTTGTCCATGGCTTACTCAAGACTTAAAGAGAATAAAAGGGAGATTTAGAAATTGTGGAATGTATTACACAGAATGATTGTTAATTCCCTATCTGATATAACTGGAATTTAGTCAACAGAAGTGCAATGTGGCTGAGAGAAGTTTTTGAAGTATGGAAGCTGTGATTAAAAGTAATTAAATATTAAAATGTTTAAAAAATAGCTATGAATCCTGATTCAACAGAAGCATATTTGAATATTGTTCTTAAATGAGGTATGTATTTTCTGAATACCTGATGACTTTACTGGTTTCAAGTCTTATACCACTATTAAAATGAGATCAGATAATTCGGTTACAGAGCAGATTCTGTCATCTTTATGTGTTAGCAGTCTGCCTGTGTAAACTGTATGAAAATGTGTTTCAGGTACATTAAAGGAAGAGCACTCCATGAGTTAGAGCATCCCCCTTTCTGAAGGTCTGTGCCAATGCACTGTACAAGGGTGAACTGGCAATTTCACTTTCCCTGTAACCTCTGGTAGTGGTTGCATGGTCTTAGACAGCAGGTGAATGAGATCGTTGTGTACTTTGGAAAACAGTTCACAATGGAGAAAATATATTTCTGTCCCCCTGGAAACCAGTAGTAAAACTTCAACTGATTTCTGTAGAGTTGGGACTTACATACTCCTACAGATGCAGAACAGGACCAGCAGAAGCTGCAACATCAGCTGCAAAATATTAATTTTGTGGATATCCAGAAGCAGTCATACTTTGCCCACACCTAACATCTGTTGTCCAGAGAATTGCATTGTTTTTTCCCATCAGGAAACAGGCATGGCTTAGCCTTTGTGAGGTACCTACACGTTAGTGTTCAGCTACGTACATGGGGATAAACTGAGGTGTAGAAGTATCCAGAAACATGAAGCAGGCAGCTCAGGGACACTGCTGCACTGCACTCACAGACTTCTCACCAATAAACAAACTCTTTTTTTTCAGTTTCTCTACAGCTCAAGAACTGCAACAGAAGCCAGAAAATATACTGTCTGTTCCTACTGATTTTCAAGCCTGCTGCTAATTGAGACATAACACTAACTCTATGATGCTGGTGTATGTGACAACTCACACCCATTTACTGTCTATTACTGTTATTCTTCTGGCTTTAGAAACTAAATCTGGCATCACATTTTACAGCTTAGGAACAGATCCTGTGAGAAATAAAGCACTAAGATGCAGTCAGAAGTGTCTAGTCACTAATACCAGTCACCATGTCAGATCTCAAAAGTGCCTGGATTAGTGTTTGACAGGAGCTTGTTGGTTAAGAGAAGGGAAATGTTTGTTTTAAAAGAGAATGCCTTGGTAGTCGCCTATTAAAATAACAATTACACCCTATAGAATGGCAATTCTGGAGGAACCCTGGAAATGTTTTGTTAGTTTTCCACTTATCCAGTGCAAAAAGATTGTGCAGATAATGATGTCTTGAGTTTATTAAAGAGACTTTTGCATGGCTGACAGACCAGAAATCTGAACTTTCCTAAAAAGACGCAAGCCAACCCTACATTTTTTCCCCATATAAAAATATAGCAAACATTTCAAATGCTAGGCATTTTAAAATTGCAGGAAGCAGGGGATCACTTGAAGCATTGTGCAGGAGACAGAACGTCCCTTCATTTCCAGGGATGCTGCTTCATTTTAGGTAGTAATTTAGAATACATCTGTACTGCAGAATATAAATCAGCGTATCCCTTCAGTGTTGCCACTAACAAAACACGCACAAAAATGCCTATTTTGAGTGTGCTGGCACGTGAAACCTGTCCTTGCTGGCTCCTTGCTGCTGGGGTGAGGTGAACTCTTTCTTCACTACCCAGGGCTGCAGTGGAGACAAGCAGGTGCTCAGCCTTCCCTCCTTGATTCTCTCCAAACCTCCCAGGCTGACTTTGGCAACTCTAGTTGCTTATTCCTGTATTCTGGTATAGAAATTTCCTTCAACTTTCATAAATTGTAAATAATTCTTGACCCAACTCTGTTCTTGTAGCATTTATATACCACTTTCCATCCTTCAGCCAGCTGTCTGCAAGGCAGCTGTATCCACCATACTGGTCTGGTCTTGGTGATTCTTCCCTCCCTGTAAAGTCTGCTAAGTCAGATAGTCCCACTCTCAGGGATCCACATGAGGCCCTCCCACAGTTTGCTGCTATCTGAAATTAATATTTAAGCTTGACAACATATTTGAGGACCTGTGGTGTAGGCTTAGGAAGATTCAGGCTTCAGAGCCAAAACCAAAACTTCCCCAGCATTTTCTCTCGAAAGCTAACTGAAAAAAAAAAAAAATCCCACAAAATTTCCGTATTAACCATCAACTTTGGAAAAGAGAAAATCCACAATTCCTAATTCACTGCTTATCCTAGAATATACTTACTTTATTAAAAGGCTGAACTTTTGCCTGAAGTTCTGGTGCCTGACTCAGAGAAGCTGCATCTGCAGTAAGCAGTAGCACTCACCACCTCAATGTACCTGTAAAAAGCTGCTTAGGGAGAAGCTATGAAGATTAACCAGTAGAGAAAGGGGCAGAGACATATTTCTTAAAGACAGGAGAGTATGAGAGCATAGAAAGGTCAACACATAGAAAGGTCTGTTTAGGGCCAGGCTCTTCATTTAGTGCACTGAGGGACACTTCATGCTGGATGGGAGGCTTTTCATGCAGTGTCGGTTTACATTCGGCCAGAGGAAGAAGGATTACCATCTCCTTTCCAGCAGTGTGGAATGGAAGCCACCATCCCACTCATCTGCAGGCATGTGGAAACAGTAGGGGAAATTAAACTCACAACGGCTCACACTGTTTCATGTGTGCAGGTTGGAGATGGTGATATGCAAAGCAAACACTGCCTCCAACACTTTGGCTGCAGTGTCTCCAACAGTGTGCAGTGAGGTTCAAGTCAGCACTAACTGACAGCATTTTTACAGGCATTCAAGCATTCAGAAGGGACAAATGGCTGAGGAAATGGGTCTGCAGCCCTTGCAAAATCTTTCAGTGATTTTTTTTAATATCTCTGGGAGTTCAGTTTCTGCAGGCTGGCTAGATATGGCTGCAAAAGCACACTGGGCCATCAGCAGGCTTTCTTTGTATGCCTCAAATCTAGCCTACTTATCTAGCAACTCCAAACTACTTTATGAACACAGCAAGCTTTACACAGTCCATCCTTGCTGCTTACTGATACAGTCTGTCCACAGGACTGTCCAACAGGCTTCACGCAATTTTCAGACCATGACCCAATCTTCACACTCGGCTTCATGGCCTCGCACACAGAGCACTTCCTCAGCGGATATAGATATCTTGTGGCTGCACAAAGGACTTGACTTTCAAGATTGTCTATTGATCACCATTTGTGAGCCCTGAAATTCCCACTATTGCTCTCCTGTGAATCATTCCAAGCTACTCTGAGAAATTTGCTGCTTTTTCTGCTCTCCTGATAAGTCACCACCTCCTTCTCATGAGCTGGCAGCTGACTGAAACGGATATGAGATTTTCAAAGCATTGAAATAATATTTAGCACTCTAATTATATTTTTGTAGGTTCTGGTAATAATAATGTAATATTGATTCATCAGATCTCAGGCTGGAAAACTCAGCAAGTCAGCAAGATTGGGAAATGGAAAATGATTTTTAAACGCACCCTGTTTTTCTACCCTGTAATGAAATACTGACTTAAACATTGTAATTTTTGAGAAATAGTGAGTATTTCTGCACACTTTTCCCTAAATGAAAACTTTAAATAACAACATATAGATCTGTATAGGACAGATTATGCTAGAACAATGGGGTGAAAAAAATGAAAGGGTAAAAAGTAAAAAAATAGTTATAACAATTCATACTAGGTTAGAAAGAAGTCTCATCCCTTCTGGCCTTATGAGGTGCCTGTGGGATGATGGGGTAAACTCGGGGGTGAGCATGCAATGCTGGAGAACAGAAGATTGAATTGTGAATCGCTGTCTTGTTTACTGTATTTCTTTCTTTGGAATCCTTGCTAGTGTTTAAAGTAATTTATCTTCCTGTGGCTGCTCCTGTTAAATTCATTAGCTATTCGTAGGCATGGAGATCTGTCGGGCAGGAAGGGCACTGGGCTTTGGCCAGTGTGGCTGAGGATTCGTGTAAGCTCGGTAGCTGTGAATATGATTCTGTTTAGTAATGGACACGTTCCTGAGGCTGCAAAACCTCAGAAACTGGTTGGTATTCTTTCCATTGCACACACATCTATCCCCTCTCTGCTGGAGATACAGAGGCAGTCCTTCCACTGAACATCAGCTGCCAACCTGAGGTGCTTTGGAGATCCCAAGGACAGCTTAGCTTTAGGTATAAAACATAATCAAGAGGAAGAGGACCTGTGGAATGAGATCAGCAAAAGGTCACAGAGAGAACGGCCATTGCATCCCTGTTTTAACAGCTGTCAGCTGCACAGGCGTGATGAAGAAAGAGATGCTTCTCTGGAGGTCTGTGTGAAGCTGCACACAGGGCACGGGGAGCTCAGTTAAATGAGTGCTCCTCACCTGAGGCAGGTCTGTACTTGCCATTGCCAGGCTGTGGATGAACAGGTCTGGCTGCCTGCAGACTTAATATTCCCCAGGCTTGCACAGATCTCTTCCTTAATGCTCTCTAATGGGTAAATGCCAGCACAGTGCAGTAGATAAATATTTTCTACCAGTACTATTGACACTGAAGATCAGGCATTCATACTTAAGGCTTATTTTCCTCATTTGTTACTTACTTAACTAGAGAAAGTAAAGGGAAAAGGTGCAAGTGGCAGAGTGCCTTTTTGGAGGAATAACAGTAGTAATAAATCAGTTGTTGTGGGTTTCTGTGGCTGGGTTTTGGTAGCAGAGGGGAGGACTACAGAGGTGGCATCTGTTAGAAGCTGCTAGAAGCTTCCCTTGTCCCATGGAGTCAACGCCAGCCGGCTCCAGGATGGACTTCCCGCCACTGGCCAAGGCCAAGCCAATTAGGAGTAATAGCAATAACACATTTAAGAACAGAAGATTGTTGCGCAGAAGAAATTCCAGCCAGGGAAGAGCGAAGTGAGAACATGGGAACAACAAGGTAGACACCAAGGTCAGTGCAGAAGGAGGGGAGGAGGTGCTCCAGGCACTGGAGCTGAGGCCCTGCAGCCTGTGGTGCAGACCATGGTGGGGCAGCTGTGCCCCTACAGCCCATGGGGGACCACTGGGGTGCAGAGACCCACCTGCAGCCCATGGAGGAGCCCATGCTGGAGCAGGTGGATGTGTGAAGGCGGCTGTAACCCCGTGGGAGGCCCAGGATGGAGCAGGGTCCTGCCAGAGACCTGCAGCCCATGGAGAAAGCAGCCCACGCTGAAGCAGGTTTTTCCCGGGTAGGACTTGTGGCCTGTGCGGGGACCCACGTCAGTACAGCTCATTGGTGAAGGACTGCACCCCATGGAGGAGTGACCCACGGGACAGCAGTTTGGGAAGGACTGCTGCCAGAGGGATGGACTCACGTTGGAGAGATCCATCAAGGACTGTCTCTCGTGGGAGGGACTCCATGGGAGCAGAGGTAGGACTCCTCTCTCTGAGCAGCAGCAGAAACAACAACTGACCATAACCCCCATTCCCCGTGCCCCTGCACCGCTGGGGGGAGGAGGGAGATATGGAAGGAAGGAGGGCTGGGGAAAGGTGTTTTAAGACTGTTTTATTTCTCACTCTTTGGCTCTTATCCTGTTAGTAATAAATTTAAGTACTATCCCCACTTTGAGTCTGTTTTGCCCATGAAGGTAATCAGTAAGTGACCTCTTCCAGCTGTTAACTCAGGAATCCTTAGCTGTTTTTTTTTTCTCTCTCCTCTGTCCAGTTGCGGAGGGAGAGTGAGAGAGTGGCTTTAGTGGGTACCTGGCATCCAGCCAGGGTCAACCCACTACATCAGTCTAGTTATTGAACTGTTCAGAGCTGTCAGAAGGCAAGAATTTCCTGTTCATTTTTGACAGCAAATGGGGAAGGCAATCTATTCCCCCTTTTAGCCTCTTGTTCTTGAGAGAGCTCACCCTTTCAGCAGAGAATTTGAGTGATAGAACTCATATAGACTTCAAAGAGATCAGATGGAGATGCCAATGGCATCATAGAGATGACATCCTGAAGCTGGGGTGGTCGTTGTGTCTATGTAATGGAACATCACCCAGCCATCGGATGAGTTCTTAACAATCAAGTTGCCTTGATTGCCTTTTCCTAGAAGAGGGACCACAGTACATGAAATCCAAAAGCTACTCAGGGGGTTCATCAGGGGTCTAACAAGCAGTTTGCAGGAATTGCAAAGACCTTGATTTAAGGTAGATTTATGGTTTGGGGTTTTTTTCACGTTCTAGTTACTACTGGAAACCCATTGCTCGACTTTTTGAATGACAGTAAGTAAATGCACATAAGCAGTTTTCCTCCCTCACTGCCCAGTACTTTCGTTATTTCGGGCAGACAGCTAAATGGGATATGCAAAAATCCTACAGTCGTGTTCGGTGAAGTGCTCACAAAAGCAGAATGCTTAAACATTTCACCTTCTCACTATAATAAGAGAAAAGAACAGACAAATATGGCTGGGAAAACATGGTGCGTACATAAACGCCAGTCTAAAACATAACTGCTTGGTCGGATCTTTTGAGAGCAATGAGTTCCGCTCGGTATCTCTGATGACAGCATTCATCTCTGCACACAGCTTCTAGCCTGTGGATAAGAATAGGTTTGGATGAATGTTTCTTGCCTTTATAGCAGATACACTAGAAAAAGTTTGAATTAGGTAAGTATAGAGCAAACTCTGTGGACCAATAGAGTAGCATGAAATAGCATTACTTCAGAAAGCCTATGTATTGTTGGTAAAAATTTCAGAATTTGTCTTCTTTCGTTAGATAAAACGTCAACAAAAGTTTGGAGGCCTTCAGCTTCGGAGTTTTATTATGGTTCACACTGAACTAAGAAACTTGCTGAAGTTGTGATCTGAGTTTAAAGGGGCGGGGTGGGAGGGGCCGTGAGGAACACAGATGTCGCCTGTAAAGTTGGTTGCTCTCCAAAAGTCTTGAGTTTTGTTTCTACACTAACTTTACAAATGTAGCTAGGATTTTATAAATAGGTATCATATGAAATGCAACATGGCCTGTGAAATTGAAGCAGCTCTTGGCCTAACCTCCAAAAGACTCATTTGGTTTAGCTAAACCCTGCCAAGTCAGGAGCTGATTTGAAGGCAATTACCAAGCCATATGTTGTCCTTATCTTAACACAAACAAACCCCTATTTTTTTATAACACAGCTCCTGCACTATCACGTGTTCCTTCACAGAACATAGCCCAGTCTCACACCAGTGGTTGTTTCCCTTTTGGCTGTGCCCACCTCTGCCTGCAGACCCCAGCCTGCTGGCTGGCTCTGCTGTCCTCCTTTCAAGCATGTTTTGGGGCTTGGCAGGCATGGCAGCCTCCACACACGTCCAGCTCCCTGGATGAGATGCCATGTGAGCCATTGCCCATAGCACAGGAAAGGAGAAGCAGGAAGGTGTGATTATTAAAGTCAGTGACCACTGCCTGTGCCCATACATCCTGAGGTCCCAGGCTGCAGTTCACACATGAAGTGTTATAAAATTATGATGATGGTTAAGGGAAAATGCAAACTGGCCTATACATGAACATGGCTTTGCTTCTGCTGTGTGCTGAGCTTTAGGGAACATGTGTTATTAACATGGCTAATAAGAGAGATGTCATGATAGTTTTGTTAATATTTTATGTGCAGGGAGTTCAGTAAACTGTGGACAAATCTTGGGAACCAGGCAGGGAGCGTGTGTATAGTGCAAAGAAATTGTCTTTAGGCAGGAACTATTTTGACCAGCTACCTGTAACCAAGGAATCTCAGATGGAGAATTACATTTAAGAAGTGCTTTTGACAACTGTTTTCTTGGTGTAAAAAAAAAAGTCATGCTGAAAGTGGTGGCATATGTCATTTGTGTTGGGATTCATTGCAAATCAGCTAATGCTTTCTTCCACAGGTTCCTTCAGTGGTAAGCCAGTTGCTGAGAAAGGCAGTAGTATGAACTCATAGGATTAACCTGTAGAAATTAAATAAAGAAGAAAGAATAAGAAAGAAAGGAAAGGAGGAAAGGAAGAGGGGAAGAAAAAGGGGGGGAAAAGGAAGGAAGGAAAGGAAGGGAAGGAATAGAAGGAAGGAAGAAAGGAAGGGGAAGAGACAGAGAAAGAGAGAAAGAAAGAAAGAAACAAAGAAAGAAAGAAAGAAAGAAAAGAGAGAAAATAAAGAAGTGAGCATGTAGCCCTTCCCTAGTAAATAAATGCAGTATTTTTCCTCTCCACTACTTTGTACAGCTGAGGTTTTATTGTTCATTCATTTGCAAAGAAACACATGTTCTTTCTCATGAGGCCAGAAAGAATTCACAAAGCCCCTTAATAAATGCATCTTATAAAAAAGCCAATGCTACCATGCTACTGCAAGACCTCAACAGAAACACTGTGATTTCTGAAGTCTCATGCAAAATGCAAACTTGTGTTTAGCACAGAAGATTGTTACACTGCAATGTATTTCTAGAAATCAACCTATTGATGACAGGGATCCAGGTGCAGGACTTGAAGGATTAGGCTCAGCCTTCATCATTGCCAAGATTTTCTGTTTGACCAGGAATAAGTTCCAGTTGTAAGGTTTTACATTTAAATTGGGATGATGATATTGCTGGATGTCCTGCATGTGCACTGCAATCATGTTGCAGTAATGGACACAAATTGGGAACATCTCGTACCAATTCAATTCCTATCCTATCCTATCCACTCATACCTTATGCTATTTGCAACACCATCCTTCCTTTTCAGATGACTGAATATACCAATGCGTAGTTTGCCATCAATAAACATTACATGGTCTTTAGCCCTGGGGAAGGTACAATTCCTTTAAAGTTATGGTGGAAGTCCCTTGGGAAGCCTGTGCCATGACTGCTAAAATGGGATGTTAACAGGAAAATAACTTATAATGCCAGCTAAATAAGTTATTCTAAATACTATTATATATAGCTATGGGGTATTTTTTTATTTTCTTCTCTACTTTGAGAAGTTGAAGCAAACAATCTTCAATATCCATTGTCCTACTGATTTTAAAACCAGATGCTTTCCAATATATATTTTAGTTTTAAAAGACTCTAAATAATTTCTGTTTGAAAAGTTTTATTAAATTGGGAAAATGCATTATTTGGTCTATATAGTCCAAATAGATCATGAGAGATAGCTGCATAGATATTTATAGCTAGGAAGAACAATTGTGATCAAGTAGTCCAACTTTATGCATGTCTCTAAACACAGGATTTCACCTGATAATACCTAAAGCAGAGGGAAATATTTTTCCTTACTATATTAGCAAACATTATTAGGCCTAAGAGCCTCTGATAGAATTTGAGCATATCTTTATGAAAAACTTTGCATCTCAATTTAAAGGTGATTTAAAGATGTGCCAGTCCATCCCAGTTCTGCAGACAGCAGAACAGTGCACATGTAGGATAATTAGCAGCAAATGAGATGGTGCTTTCTCTTATGTGCCACATCGTTAAATGGAGGACCCTCTTCTGGAAGCTCAAAACCAAGCAGAAATATGCCCTCTTTTCTTTATCTCTCTTGTCTCTTTCCTTTCTCTAAAATGTCATTAATATGAAAATTCAATTTTTCCTTGTTCACTGCACTTGAAATGCCAGTTGTGTCATAGCCCTCTTGCCACACCATGCTCTTCACTAAAATCCCCCCATCATTGCTCCTGTACAGCTTCCCACAGCCCCTGTAAGCCCACCACAACACGGGAATACATCCAGGTAACGACAGGGTCCTCTGCCACTCTCTGGACTTGCTGCTGTGCAGAGGACAGGACACACGAACGTTTTTGTGCACTGCTGAGGCTGTGTTAGGCCACATCTGGAGTGCCAGTGGGAGCATGTGTCTCCCGAGGCCAGGCTGGGGGCAGGCAGAGGTTTGCTCAGTGGCAGGCGATGAGCTAACCAGGCTTCAGTGATGCTAAATTAGATTTTGGGGCATTTAAAGTAAGGAAGTAAGGTGACGCACAGTCATACTTGGGGGAGGGGAGGAAAAAAAAATCATTAAATGTTCCCAGATTAGCAAAAGCAATTGTTGAATTAAAAGTGCGGCTTTAAAATGCCACTTTGTACGCTGCAGGCAGGAAGCTGTGTCCTGCTCTCCCATACATTTTATAGTATAGTAATCCCATTGACTTTGCTGTAGTATTTCCTGATTTACACTCATCTGAGATAAACACAAAACCCAATGTCTTTACAAGTCATCCATCTTTGTTTGTGGAGAGCTACTTGTGAGAGAAACAGCTCAGCCATGCATAAGGGGAAGTCATAATCTGACTGCACGATCTGCAGTGGCACATTGTATTATTATTAGCTCCTGAGTACTTGTTTTATAGCACAAATGGACTGAAACACACCTTTCTTTTTTTTTTTCCTCAAGCTTCAGAGAAACTATTTTTTAATGCAGATCAAACTATGACAATACTCTAGGATACTAGGTTTTCTATTTTGTTCATATTTTCACAGTGTATGCAAACTTATGCTGCCCTGGTGTATTTTCTGCAGTGAATTTGAGCTGTGCTTGTTAAAAGTGGAAAATACACTCCAAAGATATAAAACTCTCTTTCCAGAGACCTTGATTTTTTTCCTTTCCCAAGATCCTGAGGTAGGTTTTAGTCCTCACTGCCTGCAAGATCTATTGTGTAAATTGTGAGCTCTTTAAGACGGCATCTGATTTCAGGGAATCACATTTTCTACTTTGGTGTGTTTCTTTTGCTTCCATTTGCAAACTTGGGAGGGATGTCATATTATACATTCTTTGTGCGTGCTGTTCTAAATTGTTGCTGGTTTAGGATGCACTCAAGAATAATGTTTTTTCCTGCCGTACACAGTGAATGTACAACTCTGCACGCACACACACAAAAAGAGATTACAAACTTTCTTCTAAATTATGCTAGTGCACTTTAGGTAGTGATCATGTAATAAGCTGAAAAAGATATTACGTATTATTTTAATTTAAATGAGTTTTCATACGTTCACCTTCAGAAAAGGTAGAAAAATATAGAAATAGTCCAGTGGCCTATAAAAAGCTTCAGATTTTCTTTTTTCTTTACATTGAAATTTCAGGTTAAAGGGGATGATCTGCATATTGTACACTGTAATTGCACAGCCTGAAATCAGGAATTTCTCAGATTACTCAATTCTTGCTGCACAGAGCAAACTGGAAAAAGTGTTGGCCACACATTTTTGCTTTGTTTCTCCTGTAGCTCTGATCTGTGTGATGTATCCCCTCCGACTTTAACCCCTGCCACTGACATGGCCTTACACGAGTGCCAGGAGTTTTCACCTTGCATGTTGAATGCCTGTGGTTTCCTCTGACCAGTAGTATCCTCCCACTGTCTTCCTCTACAAGTTGACCTTTTCCTCACTCTGTACTCATGCAGGATTCATAACTGATAGTAGTCCAAGGCAGTGACTTCTTTGCTTGTCTCATCCATGCTTTGATACAGTTTTTCAACATTATCATCATCATATGCATAGTGAAATATATATAGTTGTATAGAAAGTTAATGACAGACTAACTTTACTTTAGGCAGTTAATTTATCCTCATAGACTTATCTGACTTTTCTCTCTCTGAAGGAAATTTTATGCCATTGCATGAAGCAGTTTTGTTGGACAGCTGTACTAATAGTAGTGGTATCCACTTTCTGACCAATTGATCTGTGTTACAGATTTAAAGATTGCAGCACTACAATGTCGAATCAGTTTTCATAAAGTTATTCCTTTCATAAAGAACCTTTGGAAATATCTATAACTTTTGTATTTTGCTTTGCAATTATTTTCTGTTAGAAAATGTAAATCAAGGTATAGGCCTAAGAAACTGAGCAAATTGAATCTTGGAAATAATTAACACCACAATGAAATACAGCAGTGGGGTACAGCACACTTTCCATGGCATTATTGGAGATGTTAATTTATTCTGTATCACATTTTTATTTTCAGACATTTCTCTTCTTAAAAAAAATACTCAAGTAAAACATACTGAAACATTCTGACTATTCAGTAATTGATATTTCAAGTTTCATATCAGTAGTCCTTCTGGAATGAACCCCTGATTTTTACATGTACTAAATTTCTTCAGATTCTGCAGCTTCAAAATGCTCAGAATTCTAGAAAAATGTGGACAACAGAGCTGAAAACGCTCTGTTTCCTTTACTGGCTTTAGATCAGGCTCTACATATCTCTTCATGGGCCAGCGTTGGTGTGTTATGATGGTAAGACTAATTATAATAATAGATGCAGTAGTCAGTAGTGACTTTTCAGCACTGAATGGATTTTTCAGTAACTTATTGAGTCACTAATTCCTTTCATGCAGGCTATGAATAGAAGTGATTTTCCAGCACTAACCTAGAAGAAAAATAGTCTGTGGTCTGTTATCAGTTCATAAATCTATGTCTCCCAGTACTTGCAAAGTGACTGATAGTCTATTAACAATAAATAACTTTAAAAAGTGATGTACTGCATACAGAATCAAAGGTGTAGATTATATTTATGCTTCATAATAGTGCACTTTGTGCATTAGTACACTAAAAGTAGTACTAATGATTCCCGTTAAAATTTCCAGCTGCATAAACTGCAAAGATATGTATTTTATTTTAAACATATTATGCACGTAATACTCCAGTCAGAGGGCATTCACCTCCTAAAAATCAAAATTAGTGGAAGGAGAGAGTTCTGGAATATCTCCTGAAAGTTTCTCTGGTGGTTGAATATCAGCCTGTAGTTTATTAGTATTTTGTAGCTGCAGGAGCTGACTGTGTTTGTTTGAGCTGGGTGCTACTGTGGGGTGTGCCAGAGGACAGGAGTATCTGTGCATGATTTTGGTACGTGTGGGACAGTCCGTTTTGGAAGTGTTTGGTTGCCTAAAGAGACCTGAAGCAGTATGACATGAGGATTTCACATAAGAACAAATGCCTATCTTCTATGGCCAGTGGGACTATTCCTGGAAGCACAACCTCAAGATTTAGGAGAAGCAACTGGTGGGGTGCCAGTTTGACACCTGCACCTTGCCATACATTGGCTACATTTTCTGTGCTCTGCAGTTTTCAATGAGAAATCTTAAGATACCTGAGAGGAGAAGGATTTTGTGCCCTATGGTAGTGATGACTGACTGGGCAGAGCATTCCAAACCAAAGGGCTTTATGGTTAAGAAAAAGGTCTTCCTTGTAAATCTAGGCAAGTGTCACCATACATATTTGATTTCAGAGATTTTACTGGAAGCTAGCTTAGACAGAAGAGAGAAAAATTAGATAAATAAAAGCATTAAGAAGCATATCTGTAATCTTTCTTTACAGGATTCTCTAGAGTCTGTTAAAGGTAAGATTTTACATGTGAAAAAGAGTGTTCTCCCTCCTCCCTTTTCTGTCTGGTAACCATTGTTCTTAAGTCGCTACTGTCTATGGCTAAAGGCAGGAATAAAGAGCATTATGCTAATATTACTACTTTTCATAGTATTAACTATGTAAATATTATGGAGGGATATGGATTATTAGCATATGTCTGAACTGTGTTTTGAAGGGCATCTTAAGACTGTGGTTAAGACTGGTTTTGCTGTCCATCCAGATAGCCAGGTAGATCCTTGAGTTACAGATTATACTCAGAAGAAGATGTGCTTGGGAATCACCAGGAAGAAAATGTAGCAGCAGGACACTGTTCAGGTGGCTTAATGTGTTGTCAGAGCACAGTGCCATATGCAGGTGGAGCAGTAAGTGACATTGCCATCCTCTTGTCCTTTTCTTCATGCAAGTTCTTGGAAGTCCAAGTATTAAAGTCACAACATATTCACTGAATGACCCTTAAAATACTCTTTTTAATGGGCAACTTAAATTTTTTTTATATAAAGAAAGCAACAGCAATTTATTTTCATTAAGAAATAAATCTAAAATTCAAGAGAGATGTCGTGATAACAGACATATTACATAGTTACATAATATGCACATACTATTGTACTGCCTGTTTTCTGAACAAAGTCATAATTCCTTGTTACTGAGACACTAAAAATAGCTGTGGCTGGGATATATGTCATGAGTCATAAATCAATAAGAATGTTCTGCAAGACAGTCTATTGATTTAGTGCAATTAAAGTAAAACATCTATTTTAGACTTCCTAACTGTGTGAAAAGGGTAGCACTTTTGTCAATGGATTGTCTTTTGGATGTAGAGTTTGTTCAGTTGTAGTCCAGTATTATTAAAGAAGTATATTTATTATTTTGCATGTTTGCCTATCTTAGGAAATAAGGAGACCTGGTTAAGAGGGAGGAACTAAAGAGAAGTGTAATAACATATTCTTCATTTGGAGTGCAAACATTAGTTCTTTAAGGTGTATGGCATCAGTGATAAAAGTATTATCTGAGTCGTTACATAATCAATGTACATTTGAAATGTGACAGCATAGATGAGTTTGGAAATGCATTAATCTAACTTCTTGTTTTCAAAAAAGTGAGAGGAGCCACTGACACCATGTGGAAAACTTGGAAAGTGCTTTGTACAAAATATTTTCCAAGTTGGTAGCCTGTTACATCTTTCTTTCTGACTCATCCACTGTTAATAGGACAGGATGAAGAAGGAATGGTACTGCATGAAATTGCAGTCTTTTAAAGGTCAAAAGGCTGTTCCTTGTGCTTAAGGCCACATCTACCACGAAAGACCATGGATTAGGAATGATTGAGTTGGATTAAAAGAATTCATATGAACAAAATCATACTGTCTGGTCCACAAACCAGAGAGTCATGGGAGGCTGTTAACAGCAGAATACATAATGCTTTGAGGATAAAAGTGGGCAGAATGTGTCTGCATGCATTACGTGTCTGATCATAATAGCTAACAGGTCTCTTGGTGGGCCAGGTCCCCCACTGTAGGGCCAAAACTCTCTAAATACAGACAAAAATTTTCCTTATCTTTTGGGGTGTGGGTATCTTCCTTCCTCAAGATCTCTTTTTCTGTCTAATGATAATGTGTTTGAGAATAAATCTTCCTCCTCAAATAAATTTCATAGCAATATTTAGACCACCACATTACATAAAAAAGGATTTAGTATTACCTTCAGAAAGAGAATATTATCAGATGGCAAATGTATTACAGACAATCTAGAGGAGGGAAGGAAACTGCTATAGAATTAAACCATTTTCACTAAATATTCCTAGACATAAAAAGGTCTCAAATAATGTACTGGAAGAAGCACAGATACACACAGAAAATTACTCAGACATTGTTTTCTCTAAATAGAATGGTTTTGAAAACATGGAAATACTAACAGCTTTTTAATGATACAGTGTCTCAAGAAAGATATTCACCATAGCCATCATAAATGAAACTTTTTTCCTTCTCTTTCTGAAGGATATGTTAAAAGAATTATGATTTGTCATTCCTATTTGTGACAAAAACATTTGAGTGAATTTTTGAAAGATTTGTTAAGACATGCACTTCAGCTGCAAAAGAAAAAGCTGTATTAAGAATTCTTTGACTTCATTCAACTTCTTCTTCAGTGAAGTGCTTCTGTTTTGCTCCAGTGTGCATATGTTCTTTAAAAACTAGGTTTTCATTCATTTTCTATGTAATTATTTAAATTGTCTGCTTTCATTATTGAACTCATTCATAATTAAGTGAGACCCATTAGGGTCTTCTACAGTGCTGTCATTAGCAAGTCTGGATTGTTTGATCCCTTTTATACAATTAATTGCTTATTATATTCCTATGGTGTCCTATGTTTTATTTAGAATAATTATTATTAATTTCCTTGAAGAAAGTGTGTAATTAATAAAATATATTATGAAGCACCAAACATTCCCACATACCACAGAGGTATTGACCATTTTCATAATTTCCAGTTTATTTTTCAATAACTTCTGGTTCTTATAGGAAATTTATTTATTACATCACAACATTATTTAAGTGGAAATACAGGTTAATGACGGAATCTGATCACTTTTATTAAGAAAAACTGAGAAATAAATTTGCCATTTAGATCAACAACTCACAAGTAGGCCAGCAGAAACTAATGATGAAAAGTGAATATACATTTACAGTATGAAATCACACATGGAATATTGCCACACAGATGTTTAGTATCTTATGTGAGGCGAGTTAACATCTCTGTGTAGACTTAAGGTCTAATCAATCTGAATTGATTTTGGTGTTTGTTGCTATGCCATGTATCTACTGCTTATTTAAGATGTATTCTATCAGTCTGTTCGTGCTCAGGTGCATGTAGCATAAAATTATAGTAATCTCAATAAGCCTGTGGTTGAAGGAGCTGTGCAATAAAATAGTGGTTTGATTTTTAAAGAGTGTTTTTGTTTAACAGCAATGCAAGTTCTGATGGAATAATCTTATAACATTGTGACATTCACACTATTTTCAGTGATCATATTTTGTTCCCATTTGGGCTTCAGTCTTCCAAGTGATGGTTATTTGGAAGGATGCTTACACCTAATCAGATCCCTATTTGAAGACTTGAGAAGTCCTGACAGGTCCAGAAGCCTCTTCATTTGTGGGCAAATGCAGAACCAGGGCCTTTTTGAACAAACCAAGGACTTAACCCCAAGAACTGTTATAAAATAGTATATTTACTTAAAAAAATCGAGGATTTTCTAACTGCATACATTTGTGGCACTCTGAGTTCAAGATACTTAGGAGGAGATTGTCTTATTTTGCTGCATGCAATTATTATTTTTAATTGTTTTGGTATGTTGTCTGCCCTACATTCTCTGTTTTTAGTAAGCTGTTTTTTCAAGAATGGTGATGTTGCTGACCTGGCCTTCAAAAGATCATCTACTTTTCATTTTTTTGGTAGGTTTTAACTTATATGTTGTATTTATAGCTCTGTTAAAATACAACTTCATGGTAAATTGGAAACTGATACTGCAGTAGTTATCAAGTCCTTGTGGCATTAGAAGCATTTCCTCCATAACCTGTAAAATATGGAAATTCTAACAACTTAGATAAGCACTTCAGTAATACCACCATTAAAAACTCTAAAGATCAACTTGGAGACCTACCATTTATGTCTCCTTATTACTGCTATGTGAGAAGTCATTCATTGCTGCTCATGAGTTATTTAGGGAACTTGGGCTTTTATTATAGAAACAACTAAAATGTGAGCAGGCAACCAAATCCTGTGACTACACAGAGAATTCCATAACTCCTATACCATAAATTAATATTTAAGATGCTATTACTTGTATATCAGAGAAATTAATATAATCTCAACTATTAAAAAAGAAACAAAACACACCAGCTTTTTCCTTTTTCTATGTCTGTTGAAGCAGCATGTTTTGACACATTAAGTGACTTCAAAAAGCCTCATGGAAAAAAGTCTCCACTTACCATCAATATTATTTCCAACTAAAAATCCCTGATTAAATGATAGACAGATAGGGTCTGGAGGACACTGACAATTTTTGTTCATGGGTTAGAATTAAAGGAAGATTCATGTAACTTTGTGCAGAAGACAAAGCACTTCAAACCGACCAGTGACATGAAGTTTAACTTTCAAACTTTAGAAGTGCCCTTAACCTTTCAGCTTTCCAGCAGAAACATTTCCCCCCATCCCACTCAAACCCAACACAGCAGCTTTAATCATGACCTGTAGGAGTATTTCCCCTTCCATTTCTCCTTGAATTGGACTCACCAATTTTCCAGCCTCCTTCACCCCAAGGTGTACTCTTAAGACAGACATGAAAAGACTTGATACTGCTGGAACAGGGTGCATCAGTATACTGAGGAAGCCAAGGTAGCCCCCCCGTCTCTAAATCCATTACAAACCTTGGTTGTTCATCAGGAAGCAACCAAGTGGTTGTTCAGGCAAGGCTGAGACCTGACACTTGGAAAGTCTCTGGCTGTTATGTCTTGGTGGCTGCAGAGCTTGTGTTACACAGATTTCCGCCATCTAAATTCGTCCAAAGCTTTCTGCATCTGTGTTGGTGTGAACAGTTGAGAAGAATTATATCCTTATCCAGGCTTTAGACTCACCCTGGCTTTAGGTAATTCTGGGGTTTATAACATTGTTCTATATGTCAGCCCTAATAGAACACTTCCAAAGATGAACAGATAGTTTCTGTAGCCCAAAGAAGTTCTTGGAAGATTGGCACTGAATGTGAAAAACATGTGAGGAAGGAGATAACTTATTATTCAAGCTGGACATTGCTATCAAGTTTCTATTCTTCATACTGAATCTAAAAAAAATTTACGAATAAAAATAGGAAAATTGCATTAGAAAAATATGCTGAAAAGGTTTCTGCACATCTGCTTTCACTAGTGATTGATTTCAAAATTTAGCAGCAAACACACAGATCCATATTTGTGCCTTCAGATATCCATGTTTAACGAAGTATTAATTAATTAAAAATGAATGTAATTTTTCATGTCGATTTTCAGCAATATTCTCCTTAATGCATTGGTACCAAATAAGTAAAATTTGAAATGGGAATGGAAACTCCAAGACTTCTTTATTCTAATGAACTTCATTTTACTGTTTTAAAATCACTAGTATGAAAATTTTGAGAAACTGAAAAAATGAGTTTGAGTTGTGATAAACACACCTAAAATCAGGGCTCAATCTAGTATTCCTGCATACAGGTTGAGGTGTCTGAAAATCTATGTTTATATTTAAATATGACCAGATCTGTTATTAGCCAATAGAGTTTCCAAGTCCCATGTTTTGCCAATCATGCAGAATTAGTAACAATTTTGAAAACGAAGGTTGAAACTAAGTGTTGAAAAATAACTTTTCTTTATGGGATTCTTTTAAGGCTGACCACTGTTTATGCAGTGAGACCTGAGCCTGCTGGTACTTCATGTCAGTAACTCAGTAGAGATGAGTGGGATGGCTCAAGTCCACAGTTTAAGCTTGTCCAAGAGGGGTTTCAAGGAAAAGTCTCTTGCTTCCTGCTGTTAGATTTGTGCTTTCTCAGGTCATTTGAATAATCATCTTTGATCCAGAGGAGGTACACCACTGCATTTATGCTGATCTAGCAAGAACAAGCACTACCAAGTTTATGCTGGTTTTAAGACAGGTTAGATTTGCAGAAAAAGGCCTAGACTGCCAATGCCTAACCTGGGGAAAAAAAAGTCTTACATTACAATTAAGTTATCAAAAATATTTTGACACGTTTGAAATGACAGTGTGTGTTAGAACAGGATCAGCATTTTGTGTCTTATGGTTGTGGCATTTTTGATCAGGAACCGTAAAACTGGATTTACTTTATCACTGCACCTCATCTGGGAGTCAGCAGAACTATCTACATGGGAGTTTTCTCTTTGAAAACCCAAAGACACTGACATCTGGGGTTTTTCCACTTGTAATGCCAACAACTTTTATTTTCTGATAGCTGATATTAACACTTTTACACGGTAAGTGAAGAAATCTATAGAAACTGTATTTATGATATATTAAACTGAACTCCTATATATCTATCAGACTAGAATTTTTGCGATTTATTCCGATCCATTGGATAAGTACGTAATTACACATTTAAGAGTCAGAGATAAACATACAGTGAAGGTATCAGTGAGGAAGGTCTTTAGCTGCTGTAAATTGTTACAAATTCCTCTGGAGTACATTTATAGTAGCTGAAGTTTTAATCAATATTATGCAAGTATTTATGGTCTAGACTCTTCAACTATTTGTGTTAAATGAACAATAATGCCATTAAAGAAAGTACTAAAGAGGAAATTATCTTTAATTTTATTGTGTGAAGAGCAGATCTTTACCTGTATTTAATATTATTGATTTTAGGGAGAATATATATGAATTCAATTATTCTCTTCCTGAAATGTTTGTCAGAACTGCATTTATTAGATGGATCCTAAAGGAGAGATTGTGTAGGCTGAATGAAAGGCAATTTTTTTTTTCTCAAAATTTGTTGTAATTCTGACATTTTTGAGTTTCTACACTTAGAAATTAGCTTTCTTTCTTCCTGGTGCACATTTATTATACAAAAATAATGGGATTCAGCTAATCCTATTCATTCTCAGTAGAGTTAAGAGGACTTAGTGAGTCAAGTGGCTCATTCTTTAATATGATGCTCATTAAACATGATATCCAACAAAGCTAAAATAGACATCGCTGACCATGGGTGAGATATACCCCTGAGCCACAGTCTTGCAAATTCTTTTTCTCCGTCTGGATTCTTTTCCTGGGATCTTGAGGCAGCTTGTGTTACCTACCATGACATGCAGTTGCTAGAATCTGAAATGAGATGAGTTAATGGCATTGCATTATCTCCTGATGACAAATCCATTAGCATATGTCACTGCTCTCACTTATAATTCAAGTCTCTCCTTGTTTGGTGCTCATTGCAAGGGAAAATCTGCAAGCTTTATATTTCCATTTCTTTACAAATGTTTTGTACAGCTTTATAAGCCTGAGCAATGCATTCAAATGATGGACTAATTTGTGTGTTCTAATGGCTATACATACATTTGTTGTCTTTAATTATTCAAAGTCTTCTTCGTCAACTGGAATGACCTACAGTATATAATTCATAATTGTTATATTAATTATGAATTGTATGTGTTATTTTACTCTACTAAAATGAAAAATTTAGATAACTGTTCTATACTCTTTTTTGAATAATTTGCTTTGCAGCAACTGTACGCAGCGTACAGAGGCAAGTTTTTATTGTGTTTACTCTGTGTTAAAAGATTAGGGATTGCAGAAAGAAGCTGTCTTCGTACCCAACTTTACTGATTCTGCTGGCACAGGGGGCAAGGCACTGCAGAGCCTGGAAACTGCGGTGTATTCCCTAGGATGTGATGAGTTATATTATGCTGGCCCTTCAAGGTGATGACACTTACGGAAATCTCTGTTCAAACACAGGGCAGTACTGAGCTGGGAAGTAGCACAATAGTTGGCAGACACCGTAACCTGTCTAACTGTTGGGTTTTAATTCTGTTCTTCAATGGAATAGGCATGAAAGATTTGTTCTGAGACTTAGGAAAGAGATTTGTCTGACTTTGGTGAGACAAGGGCGAGCAGTGAGGAAGGGCAGGAAATGTGTTCAAATGCATAATAGTTGGAAAAAAGCAAAGGCAAGATAAAGTGGGAGAAATGAAGTCAGAAATGGATGAATAATTGTCCTGGGTGCAGGCAATAATGAAACATTGATCTTTTGAAGTGAAGATCAGGAATTTGTAAGAAGCCATAGGTGGGGAAGAAGTTATTATGGTCAGAGAGTCAGTTAAAGTAGGGGACATAACTGCAATGACTTAAGAGCAGGGTATAATTGCCTTGTCAGAATATCAGTCAGTGAAAATAACTATATAAAATTGCATTAAATTTATAAAATAAATTGATTGAATAGCAGACTTAAATAATACCTTTAAACTGACTACATCAGTGGACAAGGGAAGAGCTATAGGTCTCTTCTGTCTGGATTTCTCTAAGGTCTTTGACACATTCCCCCACGACATCCTCTAATTCATCTAAATGAGAGGGATATGGACTTGATGGGTGGAGTGTTCAGTGGAAATAGTTGGATGGTTGCATCCAGAGGGTAGTAGTTAACAGTTCAGTGTCCCAATGGACATCAGGGATTAGTGGTGTCCCTCAAGAGTCCGTATTGGGACCGGTACTGTTTAATAACTTCATCAATGAAATAGACGCCCTCAGCAAGTTTGCAAATGACACCAAGCTGAGTGGTACCATAGACAAGCCTGAGGAATGGGATGGCATTCAGAGGAACTTGGACAAGTTCGAGAAGTGGGCCCATGGGAATCTCATAAGGTTCAACAAGGACAAATGCAAGGTGCTGCACTTGGGTCAGGGCAACCCCTGGTACCATTACAGGCTGGGAGATGAAGGGATTGAGAGCAGCCCTGCAGATAAAGACTTGGGGGTACTGATGGATGAAAAGCTGGACATGAGCCGGCAATGCACACTCACAGTCCAGAAAGCCAATTGTATCCTGGGCTGCGTCAAGGAGGGTGATTCTGCCCCTGTGCTCCTCCCTGGTGGAGTACTCTGCTCCTACCTGGAGTACTGCTCTGGAGTCTTAAGCACAGGAAAGACATGGACCTTTTGGAGCAGGTCCAGAGAAGGGCCACAAAAATAATCAGGGAACAGGAGCACTTCTCCCATGAGGAAACAGGCTCAGACAGTTGGGGCTGTTCCCTCTGGAGAAGAGAAGGCTGCAGGGAAACCTTATTGTGGCCTTTCAGTACTGGTGTCTTCATTTTGAGTGGGATAGAGTTAATTTTCTGCCTACTCGCTGTTACAGTGCTGTGTTTTGCATTTAGTATGAGAATAATTTTGGTAATGCACTGATGGTTTAGTTGTTGCTCAGTAGTGTTTGCTCCAAGTCAAGGACTTCTCAGTGTCTCATGCTCTGCCAGCGAGCAGGTTCACAAGAAGCTGGGAAGGAGCATGGCCAGGACACTGACCCTTATTGGCCAAAGGGATATTCCATATCACAGAACTACACCATACCATACCATGCCCAGTATATAAACTGAGGGGAGCTGGCTGGAAGGGAACAATCACGGCTGGGGGACAGGCTGGGCATGGGTCAGTGGCTGGTGAGAATCTGTATTGTTTGTCACCTGTTTTTCTTAGGTTTTATTCCTCTCTCTCTTTTTGTTACCTCCCTTTTCATTACTTTTCATTATTATTATTATTGTTGTTAATATTACCGTATTTTATTTCAATTATTAAACTGCTCTTATCTCAACCCATGAGTTTTACCTTTTTCTGATCCTCCTCCCCATCCCACTCCCTGGGTCGGGGGGGCAGCGAACGAATGTCTGTGTTGTACTTAGTTACCAGCTGGGATTAAACCATGACAAGGAGGCTTATAAGAAGGACGGGGATAGACTTTTTAGCGGGGCCTGCTGCAAGAGGACAAGGGTTAATGATTTTAAACTTAAAGAAGGTAGATTCATACTTGAGAAAAAGAATAATTTTTTTACAATGAGGGTGGTGAAGCACTGGAACAGGTTACCCTGAGAAGTAGATGTCCCATTGCTGGAAACGTTCAAGGCCGAGTTGGACAGGGCTCTGAGCAACCTGATCTAGTTGAATATGTCCCTGCTCATTCTGGAGAAGTTGGACTAGATGACCTTTAAAGGTTCCTTCTGACCCAAACTATTCTGTAATTCTATGAACGTCAGTGGTCTTTTTATAATGAGAAATTTATTTTTTAACTTAACCTTTCATGGAATCTACAAATGGAATATATGGCATATATGCACTACACCTAGCTTTAAGCATTTGACTTATGCATTATGTTAGGTCAAATACCAAAGTTAGGTAATTAATTGTCATTTAGTAAAGCAATCATTTTCCAGGAAGTGCCCAAACTCCTCAATCCAAGACTTGAATGTCTTAGCAGGAAGATTTTTCCCTCCTAGCATATGTGTTTCATTTTTATTGTCTTCCTAGTTATTCATATTCTATAAATTTTTCTTTTCATTATATGAATTCTTACAGAGTGTTTCCTGTTTTATAAGATTTATTGCTAAAGTTATGGCCCCATGTATGTTAAATACCTGCCAGCACAGAAATTCAGCTCATTTAGCAGCTTCAGCTGCCAAATTCCAATTTATACAACTTCAAAATTTAGCACATGTATTTCAGGTTCTTTCCCTCCCCAGTAAAGACCTTCAGGTGGAGAGAATACAGCAGTGGGGACATTTTATTCATTATTATTCACCCATTGTTCCTTGTATTATTCTTTTATGCTTTTCTTCCATTCTAGTTCTCTTTCTCTCATTTTACAATAGGAACTGATGAGGATTCTCCATTTTAGGGAATCACAGCATAGTTCTTTCAAGGCTTACCATGCAGTATTTAAATTAATTGGCAATGGTTAATGACCTACCTTTTCTCAGTTGTGTTAAAGCAATCTACACTGCTCAGAGCTATTATGGGCAAACAGCACCATAAAAAGTACAAAAAATGCGGAGTGGCTTTAGACTGGAAACATAAAGAAGGGTAGATTTCTGTGCATCCACCTTGATACCTTCAAACAGTTAAATCTCTCATTGTTTTATTTTGACCTTTGGACCATAGGTTGGGTATTTTTAATTTGTCTTTTGTAGGCTAAGTTTTCATAAGATTTATTATTGCCATTTTCTTCTTACAAGTTCAAGATATTAACTCTTTAGAAAACAACTTGCTATTTTATATTCTACAGATACAGAAAGCGTAATTAGGCTTCCCTGGAAGTACTTGGCAAAGGAAGAAGGCCCTCACTGCCACCATCTTACATACAGAGTGACAAAGGCAGAAGGTTGAATCATTTCCCTGCTACCTCCATATTACCAGGCTGGGGCCTCTTACACAGAACCTAAGTAACATTTTACTGACTCAAATTTTGAAAATTTTCTGAAGAAATCTGGAAATCTTCTATTTCCATTTAAAATAGGTTTATGTACCGTCAACCTTGCTTGGTGGTGAGCAAACTCTTCATTCACTGACTTTGGTAGCTGTGAGCGCTCAGCATTTATTAGATGAAATCCTTTCTAATTATAAATGGGGAATGAGTCAGGCTGTTCCAGTCATGATAAATGAACCTGATTAAACATTTTGTGTCAAATATAGCACAGTGGAAAGGAAAGTTAAGAGTGAGTGGATTGAAGGGCTGCATAATTACCAGGAATGGAGCTCATTCATTTCAGGGAGGCAGTGCTGTGCAGCAGCGTCAATGCTGCGAGGTCAGGAGGAGAATTACAAAAACGGCACCAGCTCTGTTCTCCACTGGAAATCAGCCTGGAAGCATGTGTATTTAGCTTTCTGGCCTCCAGGTACCCTCTGAGCTTTGTGTGGTTTTGCTGTGCATGCCTCAGACTTTAAAGGTGAACTGAATGTCTCCCAGTGACCTGCTCAGACCTTAACTGGAGGGTTCATGAATCTTCTGCTAGAATTGCCAACGAGGTGCTTGTGCAGGCTTCTGAGAAAAATCCAGCTGAGGCAGATAAATAGAAAAGGAAATTATTAATAACAGAAAGAATTTGAGTCTGTTCTCTATTATGCCATATTTACACTGTATTTTAACTGATTCTGAATCTTAAATGTCTGATTTTATGATTGTAGATAGTTATTAAGCCAGTTCTTTAAATTTGATTAATTTCTACTTCCATTTCTGCCTGTGAATGGCTGTTATATAGCATTTCTCTTGATTAAGAAAGCCACATTGTTTTCTTTTAAGCTTTCTTTTCATTTTCTTTTAAGTTTTTTTTTTTCTTTTAAGTTTTGCAGGGAGTTCAGACATATACTGTCAAATAAGGGGAAGAGGAAAAGAAAGAAAGCATGTGTCTTAGCATTTTGTTGAGATTTAATAAATAGAGGATTTTTTTGTTACCTAGGCCAAAATCTATAGAGCTGTTGGAAAACGTTTGCTGCACAGGACTGGAATTTTGATTCCTTGCTGGCATTGTTTGCTGTAATATTTTTTTGCCATAGCTGCATTGCAAGTTCCAATACGAAACCTCATAGTATGGCCACCCTGGGAAAACTGCAAAGCTGGCAGTCAGTTTCTCCCATGTTTCAAAGGAAATATCAATAGCACAAAAATCTGCAATCCCACAAGGATCTATCCATGAGCTTGACTCTACATACACCATCAAAGTATTGGTGCTATGCAAAGGCTGCAGAATTAAGCATTTGTGTCAGGATCCAGCATGGCAGAGTGCATGAGAGCCTTGGACATTTTGCCAGTCCCTAACATTTTCTTGAGCTGACTGCTTGAGAAACCACTATAAATTCAATTGCAGGGTGGAGGAAATGCAGTACATACTGCGGGGGGGGGGAGAGTTCTTCAGCAGAGCTTGTTTTGAGGGCAGGTCATGCTGTGGGGCAGCCTTCATTGGCAGTGCTGTCCTCTAGCCCTGTCTACCTCTGCAGCATCTCATCCCTGTGCAGCTCATCAGCAGGCTGGTGGGATCCCATAACAGGAAGGGGGGCCATACAACTGCACAGCAAGCCTAGGCTATGCCAAATGATGGGATGTATTATAAATACTGCCTGTGTTTTGACAGGACAGGAAAAATGGCTTTCTTCACTGATCACTTCTCACCTTTCAACACAGGCTTTGTGGCACACCTGAATACATAGAGCCATAAATATCTGTGGCCATTAAAACATTCAGTCTTATTTCTAAGGTACTTTGTTTCTTATCTGTCATGGGCACTGCAGGCATCAGTGGCAGACTTCTGTTTCAAAGCACAGCTGCGTTTCTCAGAACAAATACAAACTTCTCATCAAAATTGTATCATGAAAATGAGGATATGGCAAATCTCACCCTGGTTTTCATTTTCAAAATGTCTTGTTTTGTAGTTATTTTGTTTTGCATGTGGAGTCCTTGGGGTGTCCAGTAGAAATGTCTGTCTTCTGGTTTATTAAAATTTCACAAATTTAGTAAGCTGAGAAGAAATAGGACTGGAGACATCAGACATGCTTTGTACTGCAGAACTAATTCAGTATTAATTTTGATGAGAAGCAAAGTCATACAAAGATATAGAATCTTTGATTACTTTTTAATATAAGCCATTTCTACCTCCTGATCACATTTCAAGGACACATTTTTTTAGTGATGCCTATTCCACTAAAGAATTTCAAAGACTTTGTGTATGCTTCAAATTTACCGTATAACATAGAAGAATATTCTCCATATGCTTTCAGAAGGATACAATATGTACCAGATAAATTAAAGAGTGTTCAGTTTACTATAGAATACAAAGAAAACCCAAAACATCCACTTGTTTTTCCTCCTTAGAGAATAAATTCAAGGATGATACTTTAAGAGGAATTAAATAATCCAGTTCCATATCTCTCTGGACATTCATGAATATTTTTATTTCAAATATATAAGCAATAAAGAAGAAAAAAAATGTGATATTCTGCTTTCTTCAGAGCTCTATGATTTAGCAGTGACCCTTTTTAAGTTTTATTCATAAAACGTATGAGCAGAATCTGTGTGCTAATACAGACTTGCACACAAAGTAATACCATTACACTCTATTTAGCTGCTGAAAGACTTATTAAAAATTTATTATTTCTCCTTCTTCATTAGTTTTTGAGGATTTTTTTATTTGACTTACTTTAGATAAAGTCACCCAGAGGTTGAACATTTAAAGATTGCATTTCTTTGTAATTTTAAATCAATCCAGATCTTTCAGTTCCCTTTGGTATCTTATTATTGTCTAAAAACAATGAGAATTATCTATGTGTGTTGCAGTTCACCATAATTCAAGACCCTGATCACCTTTGCCATATGTTTCTCCCATGAAAGCATTTAGGCAATTCTCAGCTTTTCTTCCTCCACCCCACTTGGGCTTTTTTTCAAGTTAATGTCTTCCTGGATTTAGCTCCTAAATTCTCCAAAAAGTGAGATCTCATTCATAGTAGTTTGCAGGACATAATCCTTAGAATTCCCTGGAGCATGACGGTAAGCTATGGTGCCATCTGAAAAAAAAAAAAAAGTGCCTATTGCTATTAATGTCAAGTAATCACTGTTCAAAGACAAGTCAACCTTCCAGTTTATTGACAGGAGTGTATTAATAAAATCATGCTTATAAAATTAACAGGCTGTAAAGGAGAAGACTGAGTGAATTAGGGACGACAGGTCTTCTAAGTAGCAGAGAATGGACCAGGCAGTTAGATTCATAGTATAAAATATTATTTTGTAAACACCTATGGCATAGATTATCCCCAACTAATTAGTATGTCCTTAAAGCTGAGCAAATACTTCAGCTTTGCTCTCATCAGGATTTTTTTTTCAGGTAATTGTGTTGGGAGGCATCTGCTCCTTGAATTCTTGGCTAATCTAAGCACTGATCAGGAGTTGCTGCTGACACTTATGAAGAATGAAATTTAGTCAGAGGATTAAAAGGATTAGAAGGAGTTTTTAATTATTCAAAGAATGAGGACCTGAAATGAGCTTCCAATATAAGGGTCAAGAACTGGCTGGCTTCCATCTGAAGGGTTGATCCTTTGATGTTCAGGGTTATTTGGCATGATGAACTCCAGCAGGAGGCAACTGCATTTAAGGACTCAAGTAATTTCCCTGCTGGTGGGACTTGGTCTGCCTGAAGACCCTCTTCTCTTGAGCAAACTCAGGAGCCCTTGCGTCAGGAAAGATCCAGTAAAACAATGCTGTCAGGATCCTTTTCCTGTGACTGCCTAAGAAAGTCTCCCTAGATGTAGTCACATGGCAACATAAAGTCTCAGGCTATAGGCACATTTTGGTAAAAAACTTCTGTCTCCCTCCTGGAGTTTTGTCACCAAATAAGGAAAAGACCCCATTAATTACTGTGGTTTATATCTCTCTCTCAAGCAGGTACCATGGCTGTTCTTGGACACCTCCAAATCTTTCCTGGTTCTTCGTAATGAATCCTTTGAGATAGCAAAATCTTCTACAGTGGAGGAAATCAGGCAAAGAGATTTTTCTGTAGAATTTAATGCTCTGCCTTTGTCCTGGTAAGAAAGGATTTTTGCACAGACAAACAAACTGTCTCGAAGAATAGGCAGAACGTCAGAACCCTCTGCTCTGTGGTACCTATTACCTGTGGTAGCTACATCACAGTAGCTCATGTCAGAACTCAGGTAATTTTTCAGAGCAGTGCATTCTTTCGATGGGCACACCTGGGAAGTCCACCTGACTTACTTGCCTGCAGGAGGGAAGAGAACTGTAACTGGTTTTTTTAGGTCCCCAAGCCACTGCCTCATCTCAGATTTGTACCTGGGCTTTGACTGTATTGAGACATTTTGCAAACATATGCCCTAAAAGCAGCAGAGAAACTGCCAGTGATTACATGGCTTCTTTAGTGAAAAAATGGTGAAAAGTAACTGAGACTCCAATCAGTTGTGATTGTCAACACCTCCCTCAGTGTTGGCAATCTAGTAGCAATGCTAAAACAGTCTATGATCTGGCCTTCTCTCAAGAAAATATCACTCTAAACTAGTAGTCTTGCCAACAGTTATCCTACTTTGAATCTCTTCTGCTTAAGTAAGGTAACTGCTTTACTTTTACCTCGAAAACTCAAGAACCTTTTGAATAGATTTTGATTAGACTGATGCATGTTCTTGTAAAAACTAAGTACAAATATACATACTTTTAAGTCTGTCGCAGATTTCACCCTGGTTTATCAAGAGATGTTGTTAATACACTTAAAGGAACTGCCAAATGCAGCTCAGTTGAGCTGATTCTGTTCTCTCTAATGATTCTGCAAAAGTGAACCATGCTTGTGTACCATGTTATATAGAAATATCTGTATGAATGAGTGTATGTATGTGTTTCTATGTATGTGTGTGTATGAATAATAGGGTTTTCTTCTGTTTCTCCGTATCTTCTCCTTAGCTGTCATCCCTCTCCACCCTGTATGTCAATACTTAACTAATTGTTGCTTCCTCCTAAAATCCAGTTCTATCATCATAATTAAAGTATCTCATTACTAAATGCTTTTGTTTTGCCTTCACTGATGGAAATATGATTCTTTCTGCAAGGTCTATTCAAAATCTCTAACTTTCCTTCCCCCTGAAATCTCTCAATGGAAAAGCATGGGGAAGTATGTTTTCATTACATCTTTTTTCCCCGCCATGCACTGTTCCCTGCCAGTCCTGCTGTTCTAATCTAAGTGTGGAGGCACCATAAAAATCCCTATACATTCTTGATCAAAGACAGTTCAGGAACAATGACATTTATGCACATCCAAATGTGGTGGAATTTTATGGGAAATGTCAGAAAACTTGCTATCTGCTGAAAAATTCTGAGGAAGTGAGGAAACTGAGCTCTGGCAGGTGGACTGCTTTTAAATTTAGCAGACATAAATTAAGATGTTGCCATCTTTGCTTCCTGCACACATCTTTGTTACAGGTTATTGTCCCAACAGCAATGGAAACAAGAGCACCTTAAGCTCAGTCCCAAAGCACCTTAAGCTGAAGTTTATGTTGATACCCCCCTGTGAATGGCAGTGCCTTGTGTTTCTTCTGACATGCATATTTAGGGACTACTAACAACCAGTGAGTGCACAAAGTGAACTGAAAGTACTGGTATCACCTTCCTCTGTGTCAGCTGTATCTAAAACAGTCAGTCAGTCTCCAGCTGCAGTCTTTAAAAGGGAAAACAGAATTAATGGGAAATTAGGAAGCCTTCATTTTGGCTGGAATATTTTTAAACTAGTTTTATTAGTCCCATCAGTGACTAATGTGTTGTCCACCATAAATCAGCTTTCAATATATATGACTGTGCTGGCTCTATGTCATTAAAAAGATGACATTACATCTCCATGTTGCACAGTACAAATGCATCCAAGATTGTTTCTGCTGCTTTCTTTATTGTTATTACCACTAAGAGCTTTTATACATAGACAAAGTAGTTTAGATGATGGGGGTTTTTGTTTTGTTCATATTCAAATTACACCAATTTGTTTTACCAGCCTGGGATGTCACTGGTGGTGTTCCCCTTAATTACCTCGCCTGGTAAAGTTGAATCATGCGCTGAAGGTCTGGTGCTTTATTGTTACAGATGTGTGAACAGCTTTAAATGAATACAAGTACTAAAAGATTTCACGTAGCTCCTGTTTCCAAAGAAACCACTTTCCTGTTGTCTGGGCATGTTCAAAGAGGGTAGGTCAATTGTAAGCTAAGCATAAACGGTGCTGCAGCTTTGCGCTGGGAAAACAAACAAGAAAAAAACAAGATATGACAGAAAAGCTGATTGCGATAACAGAGCATTAAAGCAAATTCTTTGAACACTTGCTGAATGGTTGAGAAGGTGTCTCCAGGGATAAAAGCAGAAGTTGATGGGAATGTTCTCACTTTTTGAGTTTCTTTGATTAATTCTCTCCCTTCTTTTTTCCGTCTAGTCTCCTCTACACAGCTATTTGAATTGGACCAAAGGAAGGGGAGGTGGAGCAGGGTGAGATCCATCTTGGGAACTTTAATGTTCACATATTGCTCCTTTTTCCATCCTTTCAGTATGGGAGACAGCATTTTAAAAACCTTTTCTGGCATGTGTCTTTTTCTCTGGGATTAAGATTTACATTTATCAGCATTATCTTGCTTTACCCACCTATGAACAGACCATAACCACCTAAAATCATGGGGTATAGTTCTCTAGTTCTTGCCATTCTCTCCCAAAATAAGATGGACATTTCATTCTCATGCTAACAAGGACTATAATGACCAAGGCCACATTTGAGTTGCACATTAGAAGAGGAGAACTGCTAAATGTCAGGATGTGAGGGAAAGCAAGTGTTAAGTAAATGATTGATTTCTAAAGCCTTCTTTTTACTTCAGTTGGTTCAATACAGCAGTCTGCACTACAGTATTGGCTAACAGGGACTGCCATTAAGAGCTATCCTTCATTTCAAGGCTCAACCTTCAGGAAATATTAGCTCTTTATGGGAAATTATCATGGATCAGTACATATCTGTGCTGCCTGGGACATAAGAAGTAAACAAGTTGTTCCATTGAGAGATAAGAGTATAAAAAGTCTGATTTGCTCTGGATGTTTATCCTGCATTCCCACTCTGTCTACCCTCGGTGTAGAGACCCCTATCCCCCTTAGTCCACGTTTACTCTTTCAGTGCCATTAGTTCTTCCCCTGGTTGTGACTCCCAGTACGCTCTTTCATTTCCTGGTGATGGGAAACCCCATATGAGGCTTTCCTTTTTCAGTATTTCCATAGTTATTTGGGCTAAGTGAAATCACTTGATCTGTCTGTAATGACAAGATAGCACTGACTGAGCAGAAAATATGTGAGCAGACATTACAGAAACTCACAGAATAGTTGAGTTTGGAAGTGACCTCTGGAGGTCATCTCGTCCAACTCTCCTGCTCAAGCAGGGCCACGCAAGTTGCCCAGGACCCTGCCCAGTCGGGTTTGACTCTCTCCAAAGATGGAGATTCCACAGCCTCCCGGTGCTAGTGCCCAAACTTTGTCTGCAGGGGAACTGCAGCGTCTGGCTGGTCATCCCAGTCCAAAACAGAAGTGGTTTACATCTTATTCTGATCAGTTATCTGCAAATCTACTGAAGTAAAGAAAGGGACACTTCATTTATACTGGTGTTAGTAAGGTAAAAATCTGCCCAGAGGCTCTTATTCTTACACAGTTATCTGCAGGGAATGATATTGTGTTCTTTAAGCAGCCAAAATACTGAATTTTTGTTTGATTGGTTGTGCTTTGGGTGCTTTGCTGGGGGCAGAGGGGAAGTAGAAGAGGTTGTTATTATTTAGAATAAAATATAGCATTGATGTAACTAGAGCAAATTTCTGAGGATTTTTTTCCTGATATAAAGAAGTAATATTAGCAATATGTTTCAATTCTTGACCTATTTTTCTTCTACTGAGAGGGATGAGTTACTAAAGAAAAGAACTTAATTTACCTAAGTAAGAGTTTGTAAGTTGTTTTCAAGTCACCATTCTTAATTTTGCTGGGCAAAAAAACCCAAACCAAACAAACCAACAAGAAACAGACTAACCAAAGTTGCTGTAAGAAGTGAGTGGAAACTTTTTTAGTGAAAAATAAAATAACTTTATTTGGGGAGGCATATTGTTTGCTGATTTGTTTTGATTGCTTAGATTAATGGCCTAGCAATTATGAAATTGTTGTACTGCTAATCAATTCTTTATCACTACAGACTTTCCCCTTGAGAATAATCTCATGTTCTTGGTGACATTTACAAAGTGAAAAGGAGTACACTGAAGATGAGTAACATTCAGTACTAATACGAAGATTATAATATGCCAAGTAATACCAGTTGTATATTTTACTTGGTGTAAGTGATATCACCGACCTTGATGCTTCAGGCTTTTAGGAAATTTTTTTTATGAGCTATTTGTTCACTGTCTAGCTACTTTATCAACACAAATTTGCATTTTCAATACTCTAATTATCTTAAACAAAATACAGCACTATGGTAGATACACAAAAGTTTATCTCACCCATACCACTTTTCATACTGCACTCTGCATGCTGCTATCTACACCTTTATTTTAGGATTCAACTCTTTACCAAGATTTCCTTTACATCAATATTCCAAACAATTGCTTCAAGACAAGTTCTATTCAGAAGAGGGCATCTTTGGAAAAAAAAACACATTTGGGCACTTCCATGTGCCCAATATGCCTATTTCCATCAAAAGAAAATTATTTTTATTTGTAACATAGATTGCATTTTTATTCCTTTTTTTTGTTTTGTTTTTTTTTTTTTAACAGTAGCAGGGTACTTTTCAAAGATATTTTAATAGATCATGTAAAGTATTTTCTATTAACTTTGTAACACAGTTAAATCAGTGATCCCAATGCAGTATGTTTCAGCTTTTTATGAATTAGTTTTTTAAATGTTATCCAGTAAGATTTTCTGAAGTATCTAAAGTAGATATTATCCCTATTTTAGAAAACAGAATCTTTGCCAAGTTCACACAGTTCTGTGACTGGTAAAAATAACATACTCTTTGCAATTCATGTTGCAAAGTGGAAATGATGTGAACCCATAGATTCATTTTTATCCCCCTGCGGTTGCGCTGTCTGAAACAATGCAAGAGTCTGCATATATTTGCTGTGTGACAGTCCCCCAGAATAAACCTTAGCTGCTTCAAGAAATGTTCCTGAAAACCTGCTATTCTCACATTTCCTTACCATTCTTAAAACTTAGATTCTATATTTTGCTTATTTAGGTTTACTAATTAAACCACTGCATGGTGAACTGGAAAATTGTACCCAAGTCTCCTTTTGCTTTAATTGACAGTGGGAAAAATGAGGATAGGGTGGTCTATCTCTGATGATCTTTATAGGGGGTTGAGGACTGGAGTGAAAAGCCCATATGAGAGTGTTTCCTCTTCCTAGAAAATTTGGAAGTGATAAACATCTTCAGACACATTATTTTCCAGGACCCTTCCCTTCCTTACAGGTTCTCCTTCATTTGTCTGTATTGTGGATCAGTAAAGCCATAGGATTTCCAAGGGCGAGTTTTGGAACAGAGCATTCTTGACTCTGGAGTTTTGGGCAGGACAGTCCTTAGGGGTCATAGCATGCAGGGTACTAGACCTGCCCTCAGATTGCCCCAGGAGAAAGCCTGAAATTTAACTTCTTACTGGTTGGACTGCGGAAAGCATTTTTTCGAAGAGACATCCTGATCCTGGCAGCACAGAGCTGCAGTTCCCGACTGCCTTTCTTCAGGATGAGCTGCTTGATCCTCCCCAGGCAGAGCTAGAGTGCGTGGCTCACAGGGCACCTTCCTTGATCTGCTGTTTTCACTGTAGTGTGGGAGAAATATCACACCCCAGAGCCCTTCCAGAAGGCCATTGTCACGGGGATAGTGTTAAGGCCCTTCAAGAGAACAGAGATTAGATATAACATTTCATAACTATTCTGGGAGAGACTTGCTGATAGACTGTGTAAACAGGCCAGCTGGGAGGGGCAAGGTGCATAAGCAACTTTCCTCCATAAACTCCTTTCTCAGCTGATTTACCTGCCAAAGATTCAATAAAGATTTAACATCCTGTATAGTTGTAGGGTTCAGCAGCACAATCTCATGTTTGGTTTTTACTGTACTCTATAGTAAAGTCCTATCCAATTCAGTAAAGTGTTTCTTTGTTAGGAAATAACTTGTAAAATGTATTTGAAGGACATCTGCAGAGATTCAGGATAGCTTTTTGCTTAAATCAAGGATGTCATAGAGTTATGTTGGCTAGATGGTTCCCTTTCAGGATGATGTACTGTAGGATGCAGTATGACTGCTTAAAATTTAGGGCACAGGCTTTCTGAGCAGAACAAAAGCAGCTTATTTGCAGTGACTCTCTATTTTTTCAAAAATATGCTCATTGAAAGCAAAGTGATTGAGTGAGACTGTGATTCAAAACAATAATTTAGTGTGTCCAGTTATGTGCTTTGTATGAGAAGAATCTAGTGAAATGACACTACATTATCAGTAAAAATAAGATCTAAATCCAAGTGTCACATCCTTGCTCATTCAGTTGAAATGAAGTTATCAGCAAGGACAAGTTATCCCATCAAACAGCAACCTTCACTGACTTCAATAATAGTTTAATAAAAAATCAGGATTTTTGACAAAAGAAAGAAAAATTCAAATTTTGTGTGAAGCTCATGTAGTCAGTCCGTACTGTTATTTTATATTGATTTCTTTATAACATTCTTTGAAAAATACATCTATTTCAGAAGTTGTCTGTTGCTTCCTATGTCAATGTTGTTTAGAGATGTCCACACATATCAGAATATTATTGTATTTGTGGTAGTTGATCTGAAATCTACATATATTTGGAGAGAAAATTTCTACTTTGTTATAGGAGACAAAAAGAGCACAGTCAGAGACAAAAATCAAGAAAAAAGAAAGTTAGCTCCATCATATGCAGAGGATAATTGACAATATATGATGCAAACACCACACATCCTGCTATTTATTTATCTATATTATTGATGGTCCATGTTGTGGACATGACCTACGTAATTCCTGATAACAAAAATTCTGCTTTGTGCCTGGGGAGCAAGTTTTAAGTTAAACATTTTTCAGTACCTGCTATTTTAGAGTACTCTTATTCAGTACCCTTATTTTAGAGACCACCTCATCTGTAGGCCTGCAAGAAGTGAATACTTTTGATACAGAAGGGTGCAAATTGATGATAAAACCATGACTGTTAAATAAGAAATGGTTTTGTGACTCTAACAAATGTACTCTAGTTTTATTGTGCTATTTTCTTTGGTACCTCATTTACCTCTGTATAAACGTTTTAACAATGCGATTGTGCTACAAGAAAATAACTACCACGCTAGGGTAAGAAAAACAGCAATGGAAACTCGTTTGGTTTGGGGTTTTTTTCAGTCTGTTGAATTCCTCTAGTTCCTGGGAAGGAATACTGAAAGCATTATAAGCACATGAAACAAATAGAGGCCTCAAAATTTGTTGTTTCATAGCAGGAAATATGGTTGAAGAAAAAAAATCATGTAAATTTGGGGCTGATTTTAATGTAATATAGAAGAAATATCATTAATGAATAAAGAAGTGCAGGAAGATGAGGGAATGGGCATGGAAAGAAATTGCCAACACTGAATGAGATCAGTAGACATAAAAGAACAAGGGTTGTGCAATAGCATGATATGTCAGATAAATGTTAAGAACCAGGATGGAAAATACGATTCAGTTAAAATCTATTGCCGCAAGTATAGTAAGAGGTCTTGTTTGGATTATATTATGACTCTTCTGAAAGCTTTGCTCGTCAGACCGGGACATAGAGCAGAGGCTTTGCCATGAAATTGGGTGTGTGAAAACTGCAGTAAATTTGTTCACAATGGAATATTGTAAATGTCCAGCTATATTGTGCCCTACTTTCAGCAAAATATTATAGAAGTTGCTATAGAAAACAGACTGAATGTTCATGAGCTTATTCAGTTTAAATTAAATGGAAGAATAAACAAAAATAAGTCTGTAGTTAAACACTTGAGTTCTGAAAAGGAAGACTGAGAGATTAAGAAAACTAATTAGTGAAGTCAACTGGAATGAAGAGCTAGAGGATTTTAATATAGACAAGACCTAGAATGTAGAATCTGACCTAGAGTGCATGCAAAAACTATGAACTAATTTTGAAAGGAAGAATAATTAGGGATATAATGATTAAATGAGAAATGCATCATGGTTTTACTCAGGTTGATCATGCTAAGGTTGTCTATTTCTAAGATAACTAATTTTTCTGCTAAACGAAAGCAAATAACTTAGTACAAACAAAGCTAAATTTAATCTGTCAGGATTTCAGAAAAGCACTTAATATGGTGTCACATCGGAAATTATCAGGTAAACCTTAGAAAATGAGGATTAATAAAAGAATTGTGGGGCAGTGGACCATAAAGGGATCTAGCTGACAATAGCAGGCTTTGCTAAAAGGGCATTATTGGTCTGACAGGGATTTTATTAATAGAACTAACAAGGATCATTATTAGGACAAATTGTATGTAATGATTTCTTTAATGGTGTTGGTGAAAAATACGGAATGTAGATAAATTTTCAGTACAAAGAATGAATGGAATATCATAAAAGAGTACAAGTAAGGTGAAACCTTATATTTGATTAAAAAATCACATAGCTTTGCACTAAATATTTCTGTTATAATTTGGAGACTCGACAACATGAAATGTTGATGAGGATAAAACAGCACGGCTTATACAGCATGGACTAATTAAACTGATGTGACCATGTCTGGAATTTTATGCATAGTTGAGGTAATGAATATTTGAGAATACAAATTGGAATTGTGTTAGGAACAGAGAAGGATATTGTTCTACTAGTTGTATTATTTTATGAAAGGAAGGAGAAAGAGCTGGATGTGAAGAAAAAAATGTGTGCTGATAAATGATCACTCTGTTCCAAGGTGCAAACACAAAGGTGGTAAAAGATACTTTACTGAAAGAGCCATCTTGGCACAAGGATAAATGGGAATAAATTGGCCATGAACAGATGTTGGCTCAAAATTGGAAGATGCGCCTTATTACTCAATAGGACCTGTCTCTTCAGGAAGAGTGATCTGGATTTGGTAACTCTTTCTCTTACTTTACATATGCAGCCATAAATGCAGACAGATATTGTGTCTTGATTGTATGCCTTCCCAGGATTTTTCTTCCAAATTGCTATGATCTTGACAAAGGAGAAGCACTGTTTCCAAAATTATTTATGCCTAGTATCCCTATAAAGCTTAAGTTTTCAAAGCATTCTGTTGACACATCTGACATTCTGACATCCCTATAGGTGGGCGTATGTTGTTCTTGGTTTCCAAAACACATTACCTTGCTCAAAGTTATACTGCAAGCCAGTGGCAAAAATCAAACTGAAGGTCCCTCAGACATGGATGGCAATTTTTAGATGTAAACCCTAAAGTACAGTGTGATTACTTTTCAGGAACAGGTTATGAATGGTTAAGAAAAAGGTTGGCATGAACTCTTTTTTCCCAATTAGGGGTTCTTCAAAACAGGCTTATTTCACTTATAGTCCTTTTGCTCATTCTGTATCAGTATTACCCAAGCATTGTTCATTGTTATGCTTAGAAGGTAACACTAAAGAGCCTATGGATGGGTAAGCAGGCAGCACTAATTCCAAATAGTAATAAAATTACAGGTATGTAAACCCAAGATGATCTCATTAAAGTAATAAACTCAGAAGGATATTGAAGACCAGATGGAACTCCAAATAGGAAAATCTATAAAGGGACATAAGGATGCAAATTACCCAGAGCGGAGTTTTTCCACATTTGAATCTAGTTCCTTATGTCATAAAAAGATATATACATAAAATACAATCTGTTAAAGTTTTTGTATTGAAATCACAATTTCTAAATAGATATACTTCAGATGCTTCCAAATTAATGAATATGTATGGAAATGTTACCTTTCCTGAAAAGATTCAGTAGAAAATGTCAAACTTTGTATGATGTGTGGAATAAAAATTTCACATTCGACATGTCTGCAGCTTTTCAGAGGCTCTGTTACCTGTTTACATATATGCACATGAAAGTATATTCACCAAACAGTTCATCTACAGAATATTAAAGAACTTGTGGATAATTACAAATCAGTTGGAGATTTCTTGTTTAGTCAGTGTCCATTATTCTCCCTTTATCTCTATTGAGTTTTTGTAGTAGGAACCATGCCAGAAGGATTTGCTCTGTCCAGAATCTAGGCAGTGAAGTGCAGAAAAGAGCCATCATACTGGCTTTAGAGATCCATCTGTTCTTCCTATGCAAATAATATTGCAGTACTGGAAAAACTGGCTACTTTGAACATCCCTTTATGACTATCACAGATCTTGCTTAATTAGTATCTTACAATAACTATCAGAATGTTTCAGTGTTGGAAAAAGCCCTGCATATCTCTCTCCAAAGACTGGTAGTGCCTTTGTGTCAAATTTCAGACTCATGTCTTACAGCCTTGTTCACATTCCCTCTCCAGCAGTCCATTCAGGCTTGGTGGGGTTTTATTTGTCTTTTCTGTGAAAAAGAAGCTTGTAGTGAAAACAGCGAAGACTGATAAAGCATTCTGAAGAATGGAATAAATGGATTAGGATGTCTGCTGTATGAACAATCATTGCCTCTGAATCAGTTTTTATCATATATAGAAAATACATAAAAATTAGGCATGAACTGATGTTTGCTTGAATTTAACCCTTTGTATCATAAGAACCAATAAAAGTGTATGTGCTCCACTCTTAACAGCAGAGAATCAGATTAAATAGGAACAAACACTATGATGTGTTCACTCACTGGATAGTGTGTGGAGGGCTCGAGGGGAGAAAGTAGACATAATTTATGTTGTGTTTTTTCAATAGAAGTTTATTGACTTCTAACAGTGCAGAGACAGTGTTTAGCTCTCATTTTCAGTTATTAGTATGACTGAAAAAATGATCATTTAACAATACCCCAAGTTTTTGAAGTGTGGTAACACTTCCTCTGACTTTGTTTCCCAAACATGCTGGCTGGCCCTGGCCTGGAGATCACCCTCAATAGCATTTTTGCAGTAAAAAGGGAATATCTTATGTTGCATAGAAATGTCAGGTGCAAACCTTTTTATGCATCTTTCCCTTGTGCTACTTCTTTCCCTCAGTTGCCAGTTTTAAAGAATACTCCTATGGGGATTTGGCACAAGGCAAATAGAGCAGCTGGCAATCCTAAACAGCAGAACGATCCTTGTAGTCCTTTTGCATTAATTGATGTTAAGTCATTCTTTAAACTATATTGCTTTACACTAAGGTCAGTTTGGTTTTCAGTCAGTTTGTAAATCATGATAGCAAATAGATGTTTTGGAACCAACTTGCCCTGTTGCCGTAATCTGATCTTGTTCTAGAGATAGGCTGGCGAAGGTGGCAAGCTGCTCACAGTAATAAGAGTGAGACCACATAAAGTGTGAAAAGTATAAAAAGGCTTGGCAACATATTTCATAATTATTTGGGAACTGGAGAGCAAAATGAGGGTCGCACTGCATATTTGGGATTATTATTCTGGGTGACGAATGTTCAAAAGCACCTTTAAGCCTCACTCCAAATTTTAAGTATGATGTTGCAAACCATCTCCATCACAAAGCTTACAGTTGACAGACAGTGTGTATTTTGTACTAGCCACAGGTAATCATCTTACAGTAGGAATACTTTTAGAAAGCAGTCAGCATGTGATGTGGACAACATTCAATAATGACCTGCCAGATTCTGACCTCACCCCGGTTTCATCCCAGCAGGAGCTCCGGTGGAGTTAGAAGTCAATAGTACTACCTGAAATTTACACCAGAGAATATTAATTTGGAAGCTGGCCCATGCCTAGCTAGTATCTCCTGAAGAAATGTTTCTATTCTAGCTGCTCTTTGAAGTTGGTATTCTTGTGGTTATGGTGGTTAGAAGAGTACCCTAACTTTATTTCAACAAAAGGTGGTTATCCAGTAAAAATGGAACATTAAGTGGTAATAACAGTTTGTCTGTTTTCAAATTTTGCATGCTGGATTCTTCCGTTAAGCTACAAGTGATTTTGAATCCAGTTTCAGGTTCTAAACATAGAAAAGGCTAATTTCAGAATGGGGAATGATGTATAATCATCAGCAAAACAATTAAAAGCAATATAGAGTCTCGCTCTTCTGAAAGCATGGACTGGACAAAACCACTAATATATAGAAGTTGATAATTCTAAAAATGGCAAAGCATTAGTTTCACAAACTGCACTGGATAATGGATTTTAGTCTGTTATTTCACATGACTCTTTCCAGAGTAGACACATGGTCAAATATATATTTCCTCCACTTTTAAAGCCAAAGAATATGCCAGAATTTTCCCAGAATTCTAGGTCCCATGAGTTAGGGAAATGTGAATATATCCTATAGGTCATTACTATTCATAATTATAGATTATGAGTAAAGACTGCTAATTCTCCTAACACAAGAAAAATGAAGATTTGATAAATTTTAAAATCCAAAAGGCAGGTAAAAGGATAGTGGATTTATTTTAAAATGTCATTTTTTAAAAATAGTTTTCATAGTTTGTGAACTAACTATTTTGTTAGTTGTGATTGGTGGAGCCTGAGGAGAGACAGAGTACTGTCTGATGGTGTGAGGTCACCAAGTAAGCAAAGTTTTTTGTTTCTCTGAGCAGACACCTCACCTTACAGACTCATCTGGGTATTGATTTTACTGGGAGATAGAACCATGCCTGAGAGTAAGTCATGAGAGTTAGTCACTGCAGAACTCAAAAATGCCTTTTAAACACTTACAGAGTAGGAAGTTTTTCCTTTATACCTTTGCAAGACTATCAGTGTGGAATCATGGGAGTATGACCTCATATTTGCCATCAAGGATGTAAGTGAATTTTTTTACCACGTTATTTATTTGCAGAGTTAAACTTCCCTAAGAATCACTGGTGAGCACTTCAGAAGAGAAGATTAACCTTACAATGAGGTTTTAAATTCTGTTCCAATTCAGTTTCTTTACTACTTCTTTCTTCATTTACCTTCAGAATCCATTTGCAGCACATAAAGACAAATTAGAAAATAAAGCTGGTATAATTGAACTTATTGTTTGGGTTGCTTGTAATAGCTCTTGAGAGAGAAGGCATTCATCTGAATATTGTGTTAGGATCCATGCCTTCTGCTTCAGTTGCTTGCTAAGTCACGTAGTGCACTGGTTGTATGGAAAGAAACTTCTAAATGAAGCCAAGATATAGGAATATATATATAAATTTCACTCCTATGTATTCAGTCTCCCAATTACGTGGGGCTGTTCTGACATCCAAAATCACCAGCTCAATTAAGGTCTATAGATTAGGCCTTTATAGTTTCTACACCTCCCAGCACGATTATCTTCTGTCTCCCCTGCCTGAATAGTAACAATATACGCAGGGCTTTCTCTGACACCTTCAGGTCTGATGTCAAACTTAGTGTGTGACTGGATGCAGCAGAGGTATAAGGTCCTCATTTCCCAAAGATGAGAATGGAATCAGCTTTTCCGGAAATAAATATACCATATTTTGGTGGGGTGGGGCAGTCTTTCCTGAGGTAGTTCAGAAAACCTATATCTTTTTTTAATAGTACTGTTAATATTTCTTCCCTGTATAAGATCTCTTTTTAATGTCTAAGGTCAGACTGAAGATGGGAATATGAATGAGCGTTCTTAGAGTATATTGATGCAGTTTTACTTTCTCAAATGACACCTCATCTGGATGACTAATTCTGCCCCTTTCTGCCTTCTCCAAACCATGGTGAAGTCAAATAATTGTGCAGATTTTAGACTACTTAGAATGGTTGACCTTTAAGCAGAAAATGATTTTCAGTCCTAGTTAGAGAGGAGATTGTACTTTGCTGTGGTAATTAAGAGAACTGGAATATTAAAGTTAGTTTAAAGTATATTCATGGAAATTAACTGCATTAATATTAGAATTTAATCATGATACGAGAGTGTGATTGGGAATTTTCATATGTGAGGAAGAAATAAGTGTCACTCATCAGTACTGAGCGTACTGAGTGGCTTAAGTTAACCCCTTTTCTTTGCATTGTAACTGGCTGGGAACATCCAGATGTTCATGTACTGCATGTCATCCAAACCCTGGCAGTTTTCATCTGAAAGCTGTTGTTTTAAGATGAGCTAACTCTGTTGCTTGAAATCAGGAAACTTGAACTGTCAGATAAATTGCTCGCAAGTGCATGCTTGTACCCTTGTTACTCAAGGAGAAACAATTTTATTTTGGAAATAAGAAAGAATTGAGCATTTATCAAATCAATTTTAAATTTAAGTAGTTCAATCAGTTGCTGGAACTTTTAATTGATACATTCATGTGTTTCCCTCAATCTGGACAGAAATAACTAAAGTGCTTAACAATGTCACAGAATAGGAAAAAGATACTTAGAAAGCATAAAAAAAATGGTGAGGGTGGATTTGGTTTGATTTTAAATATTTGACTTATCTGATACTTAAGATGTTTCAGACAGACAGTGGCCCATCTTGTCACGCATACTTGTTGGATCCTCTCTTGTATCTTCTGTGATCAAGTCCATTTGCTACAAATATTCATAGACCCACCTGATCTGCAAACTAAAGTGTCATAAAAATGTTGTTTTAATCATTGGTTGCGACTGACTGCATGTCACAAACCCAGGGCATCCACAAATGGTTCATGCCTGAACCTCTCATCTTCTTCAAGCATTACACCCTACTTTCATTTGAAAGACTTCATATCAGGGAAAACCTCCAACATGAAACTTTCTTTCTGCCCTGGAGTTTTGATTCTTCACCCTTGAAGTACATTTAAGCCAATGCTGCACATTTTCTGATTTTTGCCCACTTCGGCTATAACTAAGCAAATTTGTCACCAAAACGCCATTAGTGAAGTCATGGTGAAGAGAGTTGTTCCTTGAAGAAAAAAGGCTGTTAAGAGACTATTGAAAAGACAGAAATTAGTAATGTGGTGCTGTCTGACTCTCTTCCTCTAATACTAGGCTATTTAAATTTTCATTCAAGTATACTGACATTGATGTAAAGGTGATAAATCATTTACTGAAGATCTCAATTACTTGTTGAAGCTCTAAAGGAAGACCTCATAAGCCTGCAGATTGTGATGGACATGTACTCTGGTTCTGTGCAGGCTGAACTGGTCCTGCCTAGGCAGTTGCATCTTATTAGCACCTGGCTGAGCTTTCAAGATTTGCCTTTGAACTTTTTTCCCCAAAATAAATGCATCCTTACCTGGCTTGCTGTCCTCAAGGCTGCTCAGTGACCACAGAAGAGAGTGCTGGAGTGACACTGTTTTGGATGGCAGTAACACCCAACCACGTATGTACTCAGGTCTGCAGGTTGAGCAAAATATTTTCTCCACAAATTTGGCTACTTCAGTGCTTCTCCCCTCCAGTCTCACTCAGAGCAAACTAAGGAAAAAAAACAACCCACAAAATAAAGCGAAACCAAAGACTATAAGAAGACAACAGGTCCAGTAGAGGTTCTCCACGACTTTCTGATTTTCCTTTTGCAAATAGTTTCACTGTTTTCAGTCTATGATTCTTGTGGTTTGAAGATTTTTAGTCTGTGAAACCTGTGGTTTTCAGCCTGGCTGAGTGAGGCTGAGATAGTGCTACAGCTAAGGTAGATATGTCACCTAACCCAATTAGTCTCAGTAATACTAGATGATGATTTATGAATTGTCATGTTGATTCTGAAATTGTTCATCCCTGCAGTGCACAGGGAGGTGTGTAACTTTTGATCGATTTGTATTCAAAACTTCTTTCAAATGGGACTTTATAAACCCTAAAATTGCTCTTTCAACTTACTGCTTAGAAACAATTATAGCAAAAAAAAAGAAAAATTATTTTTAAATGTGCTAAGAAAGTTATGATAAATTTAAAAAAAAGAGACTGCTGTCCTTGGAAATGCTGTTAACACAATCACAGGAACTCAGAAAGCCACACAATAATTGTGTATTTAAAATCTGCAGCTCTTCATCAAATTTACTGAGACAATTCTGCATATAAGAGATAACAAAACATATTCTTAAGTAGTTCTTCTTAAGCTGCCTTGAACTTTGCAGGTCTTACTTTGGCAGTTGTCGTACATGATAGCAGGTACAGAGAATAAGGGTGCAGCAAATTTTGGAATAGAGGTTGGAATGGATTTTTCTTTTTCTCCTTTTCTCCTTTCTTTATGTCTTTCTCCTTCTTGACTTCTTTTTTTCCTCTCCTTTCCCCTTTTTCTTCTTTTTTTTTCATCCCTGCTTTTCCTTTCCATCTCTTTCATTCTCTTTCTCTTTCTTTCTGTTTTCTTTCTCTTTCTCTGTTCTTTCTCTCTCTCCATGTTGGTTGGTTGCTTGTTTTTAACTGTCCTATGGCTTATTACAGATACAAACAGTCATTTTACTTTGAAACTATAACCATTTATGAAATGATATGGAATGCTTTCAGCCTAAAAGGAAAAAAAATGAAAAATATTCACTGAAGTATTTGTAAGATTCTATTTTGAAATTATGCTTGTATTGAAAGGAAAACAAAAGTTAATCAAGGTGTTATTTTTTAAACCTATTATAAGCTTGGAAAGCAAAATTACATATTTGATTTTGATTAACAATAATTACTCAATACACACAGTGTAAAAAGGGATTTTTTAACATATATTTTTCAAAATCATCCATAAAAAGTCAATTATTTGCACAGCTCTAGTCAGAATTCTAGCTATCTGTTCTTCCTCTGTCAACTTCCCATCCTTCCTTTCCTTCCTCCCAGAGAATTGTGCTACAGTTTTGTTATACATCGATTGATCTTTAAACATTTTTTGTTGCAGGCTCATTGTGCTCTGTTATGTTTCCAATTTACAAAAAAAAAAAATAATTTTTAATCCAAAATATGAAGGTCACTAATTAGCTCATTTTTGTTCCATGACAGAAGAAACAACGTTAACTTCCGTAGCATCTAAACTGAATATAAATGCCTCATTGACCTTAGACATATCAAAGCAAGTATCCAAGGATGGATGACAATGTAGAAAAATAGCCCTAGAGAGGAAGACACAGAAAGATTAGACAGTGTTTATTATCATAAAGACATTCTTATGTGCTCTATAGACGAAGTGATATCAGGGCACAATGCAAGGTTTTGAAGAAGTAAAGCATTGTGTATGATGCCTTACAAGCCAGAAAATAATTCCCTAAAACTCGTTTTGAGTATTAGAAAGGAAAAAGCCCTCATTTATTACAGCACGCTGGATGCACAGGAATATTTTCCAAAGTGTGCATGCTGAACCACATAGGTGTTACAACTTTATGCTACCATTTAATTACAATATTTGAACATTACCGCATTTGTTACACCCATTTCCCAAACCATCCCTCCCACAGTACCACCCTCGCCCTACCCCTGGCACACCTCCCAGATTTGAGTTGGAGGTCTTAAAGACCACTGTTTTCATCTTCTCTTCCTCTTCCTCATCTCCTTTGACACAGTATTACACCCTCTGGAATGGTTTCAAGGCTTCTGAATAGCTTTGACTGGTTCTTGTCAGACGTTACGTCTCTTTCTCAGTCCAGTTCAAAGACAGAGAAACCCTTTACCTCATTAAAACTATTGAAAT
>VZRE01007970.1:357370-380360 GCA_013396775.1 Cephalopterus ornatus
AAGATAGAAAACTGGTACAAAAGCACTGGTAAACTGGATTTTAGGCTACATGTGTAAATAAAAAACTAAGGATATTGATATTTTCATTCATTCCAGTTGGACTGGAAAGTCAGAGTGGATGGGTTTTTTGGTTGTATTTGGGAATATTTCAATAGCAAATATACAATATTGATTACATAAGATAATATAATACATAAGCCAAAATGAATAGGAATGAAATAGTAAAATGGTAATGCTTCATTTCCACACATTTGTTGCAACTTCTTAAATTGACATGTTCTGACAACGCACTTTGATTATAATGAAGCTGTCTTTCCAGTTGAAGAATCTTCCACTGTAGTAATTAAGATTCTCTTAGTTTTCCAGTCAAAGTACTCTAGAGAATTGCTTATTTTTTCAAAGCGTTCCTTTTCAAAGAAAAAAAAAGGAAAGAACAGTTATTTTAAAAAAGGTTTGTTTCTGTTAAATCTAACTTGAGATAAGTAACTCTCTCATTAAATCAGGATAATTTCCTAATGTCTCTTAGTCAAAAAACCCCCAACCGAATAAACCACTAAAAAGACCAACCAAACAAAGCCACAATATAACAAACTATTCTTACCTTATCAACATCCTTCCATAAATATTCTGGGAGCATATGAAAAAGTTGAGACTGGTGATAGTTGGTTTTGTGGTTGTTTTTTTTTTAAAGAAAATTTTAATCATCTTAAATCCATTTTACACTTTATTTCAATCATCTGGGTGTAAAACAATTTGCCATTCACAGTCTAGTTGTTGTAGCTATGAAAATTTGTGAGCTATAATATCCTGACTTATAATTTATCCATGTTTCTTGTCTAATAATATTTTTTTTATATCAGAGAAATGGAATTATTGAAAATAGATGAAAGTCAGTAACACCACTCAAGCTGAACAGACCAAATCTTATTTCTTCACTGGTTTAACTCATTTTTTAACTCTGCTCCCTGAATGGAACTTCAAGAGACAATGCTAACATTTTCTTTTTGCTTATTGGTATTCCTGATAAAACGTTAGAAAGGAGATTAAAATATGATTTCTGCAATATTAACAGGCAGTGCTATGTCCCAGTGCTAGCTTTGTCCTTTGTTGGAAATTTTTATTTGATCATTAGAAGTTTAATTTGAAGGACCATCATTTGGCTTTTAAAGGACTATCCTCTTTATAGGAGATTATACTGGAAAGGTGCATGAGCTATCTTACAAATTAAAAGATTCTTTTATTGCTGTTATATTTTTGCTTCCACAAAAACAAATATACTGTGTGAGAAGAGACCACAGTTTCAGATTCTGTTGTATTAACAAAGCTAGAAAATGACAGTTCCCTAACTGAAACTGAGAAAATTTAAAAAAAAAAAAAAAAAAAAAAAGACTCTGACCTCCTATATAATCAATAGCCTTTGCCTTTTACATCCTCACATTGTAATTAGATTTATTATGGCTGTGTGCTCATGGTTTGAGTAAGTGGAATATGTGATGTGAGTTTAATTGGCTTATGTGTTGTGCTGAGTTCACTAGTGCGTTAGAGCCTGCCTTGTCCTGCTGCTGTAGGAAGCATCTCTTGTAAAAAAATCAGCCATTCCACCGCAATCTTTCAGAAATATTCCACTGCAACAAATGCCCACATTTTCTAAATTATATTGGAGACAACCCATCCAGCAAAGTAGCTATTACCTCCTGCTTTCCCCCACCTTCTCATCATATTTGAGAAATCTCTCTTCTTCCAGGTCTGGTGCAAAACCCGCTCATCAAAAGCACAAATTCTCTTTTTATTACTGCCACAGGCTTCAGACTATTTCTAGCTGCTCAGAGAATGAATAACACTGGGCAGCTCATTTCATCTGTCTGTGTCTTTATATAGCAGTTCTGTGAATAGAAGGAATAGATCTTAACCCATCTCAGAGACTGCTGAATGAGGTATGCAGTAAGAGCATAATTTGTAATGAATATTACAGATACTCAGAAATAATCATATATAGTAATGGAATAACATACTTCCCCGTATTTTAGGTCTTCCTGCAGGTACATGACACCAATCATATCAAGGTGAATTGTGTCTAGGGAATTGGAATCTACGGTTGAATGGTCTGAATTTGTTTCTTTTTTCCATTTACTTATAAAAACAATTGTGAGGTCTATTTTAATGTTGACAAAAATTATGATCAGGTCTAAATGGGATTTAAACATGAACAGGTAAAAATAGCGGGAAATTAATTTAAACTTGATCCAAAGGAAATGTTCATATCCAGTACAAGATCTTATAGAGACCGAAACCAGCTGATAAAGTGTATGACTGTCTTTGAGAGATCTGCTACTAATAATACCAAGTGTTCACTGCATTTCTGTACAGCCTTTTTACAAACTTCTCCTATTTATACTACAATATCTGAGAAACTTTTTCCACAAGTGGATAGTGAAGAGTAAATCATTGAAGTACAAGTTTCTGGTGAACATTCCTTTGCTCTTTAGAGAGAGAATTTATGGCAGCCTCAATGAATACACTTTATGGATTTTATTGTCCTATTATCTCAGGAGTGGAGAGTGACACTGTACTTCAATCATGCAGCAATAATTAAGAAATACATAACATGCAAATATTTGTCAAAATCTGTGAGTAATCTGAGCCATGGTCTGACATCCTGTCTGGTCAGATGAGATCATCTGAGTTGTCTTTGTGCATCTTAAGTTCAAATTTCCCTTTTGTTTGAAATCAGTAGACTTGCATGGATAGTAAAGTCCTGTCTGATCCCTTAGGACATTCATTGTATTGAGGACTTTAAAAAACAAACAAATTTAAGTCTTTAATTTTGCCAGGTTAGTCTGTGATAATGCAACAGTTCTCTTTAATTCTTTTGGCTTTTTTGAGGAAGAGAGTTCAGTTTTGGTATTGATGAGCTTTATACATAGCTCTGGCTGGGCTCTTTGTTGCAGGATTTATAAAAATATATACCTATGTGTGGAGCATTCTGCAGAATGCATATAAAATGCACATAAATTAAGCACCGAAATTAAATGCAGTAATGAGTATAACCTGTTTAAAATAATATACTTTGAGTAGAATTGTTTTCAGTACTATTTTTACTGACTAAGAGTGTTGGAATTTTTGTAATATACTTAAAATCAGAGTCTTTGGTGCATCATGATTTGTAGTTTTCCCTTGTCTGCTTTGCAAGTGTTGTGGTATGATACTTCCAAAAATAAAAAATTAGTAACAGAAATGTTCTACTCTTTGCTTTAGAAGAGATCAGTTATGTTCAAAACTTGAATTGCTCTTACCTGGTTTTGGACAAAAGGTAAATTATGCCTTAAATTAAAGAGATGTGTGCACAAACTGTTCACTTTTACATTGCTGAGCTCTGTGATTTTCTTTCTCCTTTATCCCATATGGACTGAAGACAATGATAAAGTTCCCATGATTTCAGCAGTTCAGGATCAAGACATGGTTCACAATACTCAGCAGAGTAATTTAAAACAAAATTTTCCATTGCTGATTGCATCATAAGTAATTTCTAATATGTCCTTAAAATCCTAGTGCTTGGGGCATAACTCAATGTGCTGAGGTCCAAGAGGTGGACCTTTTTTCGGTGCTGGAACAGTCTTTCTGTCTGCATTCCCTGTGCTCTCTGCTTTGCACTTCAGGGACCTGACCCACAGTGACCACTACCAACATACATTCCTCATGAATAAAGTGGAGAAGGTGAAAGTATCCGATAAAGAAAGTCACAGTGCTACCAACCTTGACTGTCACCCCACAGCTCAGACTGAAGTACTTACTCTTTCTGAAACCTTTCCAGAGATAGTTTCCCAAACCTACACATCCACAAGTTGCACAGACAAGTGCTAGCGGACTTTAGTTCTACAAACATGTTGAGATCATATAGTCACAGAGCCCAGACTGGGTCACCACAGAGGCTGGGACAGGAATGTGTATGGGAGATGGAGAAGCCAGGCCTTCCCCAAAGGATTTCTGCCTTTCTTTAACACCCAGCTTGCACCCTGCACATGGCCAGATCTATGGTACTGCTCTCTTCCTGTTCTGCAGTGGTTTATACATAATGTTTTCTGAGCAGAAGATTGGAACAGGGAACTGGGCTTCCCTGAAAATAAAACCTAGAGTTGCACATGCACCTGTTTGGGAAGAAGTGGTTTTGAAGATTCTTGCCTCCCTGTGAGGTCTATAGATAGTCTGCAATTAATGTTATATCATATTGTCAGGTGTTTGCAACCATACATTTCCATCTGTGTAAATCTAGCCTGCCCTAAAGCTCAGTGAACTGCAATGTTTTTGAAAGGGCAGAGCTGAACCCACAGGAAGACTTGCTGCAGTTGTTTGAAATGTGAAATGTAATTTATATTTAAGGAAATCAGGATTCATGGACTAAATAGTTTTTGTTGTTTTGAAGCCATTGGATTTACACTAGGAGTGCATTTGGCCTTTATACATTATCATTTAGAAGCTGTCACAGCTCTCAGATTCTTCTTACAGAGGAATAGGTTCCCATAAACCATATAATCTCTTCCATACCAGACTGTGCATTTGATTTCTTGCCTCTCCAGGAAATAAAAAACTGATGTCTGCTATATAGGATAAGGCCAGCATATGAATCAGCAGTTCCATACATCTAGAAAAGTGTCAGACTATTGGTTCTGTTGGGGAATGGCATTTTTGTTATTTTCTTCTTTTTATCAAGTAGATTAAATAGATTTGAAAATTCCTCAGTCGGCAGTAAATAAGTGGAAATAGCATCAAAAAATAAGAAACCAGCTAAAGAGCCAAACTTCTGCAAGTCTCTAAAATGGCACTAAGACTGCCAATGTAATGGAGGTTTACCAAGGCATCTGAACTGGTGAGTGATATTTGTATTTCTTAGAGGCTGTGTTAAGGAAGAAGAGATAATGATAGAAAAGATGCAGCTGAATATGTGCCTGCCTAATTAATTTTGATGTTGTAAATGTTCTAGGTATTGCAGGATCACGTTAGCCTTTAGTGTGTGATCATTCTATTGTAGTCCGTCCATGTTGTTCCGTTATTCATCCCCTGAAGAGTGTTTATGAAGTGTTTGTGTGCTGCTAGAATTACAGGATGAGTGTTTCAAAATGAGTGTGAAATTTTTGTAAAAAGAACTGCACTCATATAGGTGTAATACAAAAAAAAGTTCTTGATAATCTTTATTGCGCACTATTTCCCCAGGTGCTTTACAAAATTAAAATAACAAAGCCAAAAGAATTAAGTTATAAAGAGAGAGAAGAGGGAATTGAGAAAAAATGGGATAAGTAGTGGTGAAGGGTATTTTCAGTTGGAATTGTGATATGAAACAGAGAGTTGCAGAAACAGAGACATAGCAGGAGTCTAATCCAGACAACGTGATCTGCAGGGACTAAATTGTCCATCACTATTTAGAGTGGAATTTTGTCTATTGCCATTTCTTTAGTGATGTTTACCTAAGTGTATTAGACAGGTAACACAAATATTTAGAACCAAGGCAGTTGTAAGGCTATGGATACCTGCAGACACCTCAAACTCTGAAATGTTATTTTATGCAAACAAGCAGGATGAAGGTAGTATCAGTCAGGGTTTTGCCTGAGCTTCACCTTTGGAGAAGTTTCCCAGCCAGTCTGTACAAGCACGTAGATATATGATCCCTTCAGAAGAAGGTCACAGAGAGGAGGTGAAACAGCACTGCTTTAAAAATTACAGCACAGACAGTAAACGTCTGCACAATTGCTCTATAGGAAAGAGAACTTCTGCCTTCTTACAATGTGCTCAAGACATCCATCCTCAGGAGTGAGCTATTTGTGCCCGTAAATTGGCATATTTATAGCTTCTCTAGCTGGCCATAGACTTGGAATCTGAAATTAGTCCTCCTTCTCTTCCTGAGTAGGTGGAATTATTTTCAGAGCAGTCAAAGTCTTTTAAAGTCTCAGGAGAAATATTTTTACATGGCCGATGCAGAGTCCTTAAATGGAATTGCCTTCAGGGGGATTCACGTATGTTTCAGTTGATTACATATTTAAAATCCAATCTGATGAAAGCAGACAATCACGTACACAGTGAAAAAAGTTCAGGAAAGATCAGCAGAAGTTATGTTTTAAATCAAGTCTAGAATAAGGAAAGGTTGTTATCTGTTACAGGCATATTTTTTATAACATACATACTTAGTATATATTCATATGTGTATGCATGTGCACATATCTGTATTGCAGACAAATCTGTCATGTAAAACTCAGCAGTAATATGTGATATGCAAACATAGCTACTGCACCTTGTGATTTTATTCTTTATGGTAATGAGTAAAAAAAACGTGTATACATCTTTGCAAAGGGTGTAGCAAAGAAGTAGCTAGAAGTGAAAATAGACTTTCACTTTAAATTATTCTTAAGGAATTAATATGCCACTACGAAGTGAGCAGACAATGCTGAGATATCTTGGTTGTTCTGCTAAAGTCTGCCTAAAAAGAATTTTTGCACACTTTCCACCTCTTGGCACTTTATTTTGAAAATTGTTAGCATGTCTTGTGGACATTCCATTTGTCTTCAATGTACATCTTTGCTCTCTCTGGTTCACTAGATTCTGAGCCATTTTTTTCTCCTGTATTCTTGGGAAAAGTAATCTGAACAAAAATTAGTCAGCCCCAACTTATTTACACAGTTAGACAGTAGGTGGTACTTGCTTGATCTGTCACATGTAACACGAGCAGAGTCACTATAGACACTTAAGAAGATGCATTTCTTAAATGTTGGGTTCAGGGTGGACATCACAGTGTATATAATCATATGAAAATGCTTTTGGAATTGAAACAATGTTTTTTGTGATCTTCCACTAATGAAACACCAGCTCCTGTATTCACTACCTCAGCCATTATTTCTCTAACACTGCAGGATAACATAAAGATATCAAGAATGGATTATTATTAATTTTTAGCTTGAATAATTTTTCAATCTATCCCAGCATTTTCATGCTGTGGAAATAAGTACTGAGTTAATAATTTTGCCACTGTTACTGATATAGTATAACGATGAAAAAACTAGAGTAGAGTAAAATAGAGCAGAACAGACTTTCAGAGGATTTTTCAGATGTGAGGGTGTTTATATCCTAAAAGCATAACTCGGTTTGTGCATTCAAAGTCTAGGGCAAGATCCCAGTAAAGTTTGAAGTTTTGCTGTATTTGTGCTATATTTATATGTTAGGCCCCTGCATGATGTGTATTTTCAAAATAAAACTTTAAAATACAAACTCCAGAATTTCTGAGTATTTTGTTTCAGACTTTTTATCCTGTTTCTCGAACTCAGCTGAAATCTGCAGTAGTGGCTCTGGGTGGCACATTCTAACTGTTGCACTAATACGCTCGTTCCAGTACCTGTTGGATTGGTACGGAACATCACATTTGGAGAGAGAAATCAAGAAGTTAATGAGAAGAGACTGAAAAGTTGGTCCTTCCAATAGCACATGGTGGCAGAAAGCAGAAGACGTTTTTCCTTCTGCAGCCTTAGTTTTGTTGTTTTATTATCTGTAGAAGAGCATTGCGTTTGCAGTTTTCAGAACAGACCTATCCACAGGCATGAAAAAAGAAAGGAGTTTTATAAGAAAAAAGAGTGAAAATAGACAGTAATTTCATAACAGGTGCAGTGTGTGCATTGCTCCCTGCCTTGCATTTATTTTAGTCCAAGGTTTTGTGTGTCAAACTGCACTGTAGGATGACAACACTTTTTGAACACTTAACTGAAGGCATTTGTGGTAATGCAGTATTTTTGTATTGTAGTAAACTATTGCAAAAATAATAATAGACAAAATTTTGAAGCATAAGAAGCAAAATTTCATTTTTCATTCTCCCATTAATTATCTTAAAATAACCTAGATTAACAAGCTGGGTTTCATTTTTACCTCTTTTTGCATATTGCTAACCAGCCTGAAATCTGGAATATTTCCAATTATGTGACATAAAATGCTATAATAGTACATTCTATTGCATGAAGGTGAAATGATTTCCCTTCATGCTGTGAACCAAATTTAGAAGATCGTGTTGCAACTGGTGTAGAAAATTTATACAATGAATAGTCATTATGTTTCTGAAGGAATGGATGTTAGAGGAAAAAAAATACTTGTGATATGAAAAAGCTCAGTATACCGAGGAAGGACACTGGATACCTCTAAACACAGTAGAGGAAATGTTTGTACTTCAGGCATAAGGTGATATTTTCTTGTTCACCTTTCAAAGCTAAAAAGGCTTCCAATACTTTAACTGAATTCCTCTGAACTCTGGAGTTTAAACATTTTAGGTAACATATTTAAAAAAACTTCCTTCTTATATTCAATATTGCATTGCTAAAAACACAGTTGCATTAGTTGTATTGCCCATATTTTAGATGAACTGTGGCTTGCACTGGGACTTCTTTTGCCAATTTCGTGCCATTTTGTGCTTTCAGTCATTTGTACAGTGTGTTTTACGTGTAGTTTTATGCTGTGTAATTTGCAGTGGTTTCTTTCTCTGATTATTGCTTTTATTTAACTTTAAAAGTTACAAACAGGGCCTATATGATAGAATTATCTTAATTATATGATAGATTATCTTAATCTCAGCCTTGGTGAAACATCAACAAATGATTAATTGTATGATTAATTACCTTTTTTCCTGCTGGTAATGTTTTTGTGACAAAGCAATGTGAAGTAAAATCATTCAAGAGCACCTTGTGGAATGCAGATTAAAATTCTTCCCATGAAATGGGAAGAAGGATGAAATTACAAGATATTCTCTTTGTTCCAAGTAGAAATTAATGCCCAACCAGAAGAGAAATAGTATTTTTCCTAGTAGCCAATCTGTAGACATCATTCAATGAATAAATATAACATGATGTTAAGTTTTACAGGATCTGCCACACTGTATGTATTTTACCTCAATACAGAATGTCAGCAAAAATGTTATCTCTTCCAAAAATAAAATAGCCATGTATAAGCAACTCATAAAAAACCAAAGTTTTGCACTTGAAAAGTGCCTCTTCATATATTGGACATGTTTTTCTGCCAAAACAGCTGCATTTTAGAATTTTGTTACAACCAACCTAATAATGGGTAGCTCATTCAAAACGTTTTTAACAGAAACGTAGAATTCTCAGTAATGATCTTTTACAAACCTTCTTCATTTCACCATCAAAGTATCTTGTTAAATAAGCTGCAGAATCAAGAAGTCCATGGAGAATGAAAAGTTAATTTCAAATCTGTTAATTAAAGAAAAGTAAAGAAGTGTGTTGCCTATGGGAAAATGTAAGTCTCCTTCACATCTGTACCATCGTGCAGGTTAAGGAAAATGGAGAAATTACATATTCCCTCTAGGGCCCTTTTCATGCTAATGTGTTGTGGTGCCATTTGAGGTAAAAGCGAACCCAGTCATTAGTTTTCTTTGACAACATAAAATATTTTTATATTTATAAAAAAATCATAGTGTACAAATAAACCTGTTTGTGTTAGTTCTGTATTCCCTGTTCAGCAAAACTGAATCATTATGCCACAGCACAAGGGAGATGGCTTTACAGGTTGAGATTTTAGTTTCATCTGTGTCATGTTCCTTATTATGAGTACCACATAACACCAACATGCCTTGGAAAACATATAGCTGTACAATTGTGTACAACCTGTTGTGTTGGTAACATCCCTTCTGTTAGTATCAATTACCAAGGATGAGTTCCTTCAGGGCTCCTGCGGGGTTTTAGAGAAGCGGAGTGCTGAAGATCGTATGTATCTTTGTTCAATAAACATTACTGTGGTTACTTTTATATGACATTTCACTTTTTATTATGCGCTTTATCTGTTAGCAGAAGGCAAATAGACATTGTTTTTCGTAAAGAACCAGATCATTGTTTAAAATATAATAACCTTCATTTCCTATTTTTGATTCCCATTGATTGGCTTACTGCACCAAATTATAATATATTCCTTGGCTCCATTTTTATGTCAGGTAACATTTTCTTAAATATTCCTGTTTGCCAGCCAGATGAGGACAAGAAGGCATAGGTGTAATTGTGAATTCAGGATGGACTTCAGTGCACACCGCATGGTTAGTTAGAAGCCTGCTACGTGTTTTGGGAGTTGTATTAGACACTCAGGCGTCTAACTGGAAGGGAATAGGAATGATCTCTCCTAAATGCAAGTTTTTATTCTATGTACAAAAGCACAAAACAAATCTGAATGCTGCTGATGCATTTAAACTTTGCTTGCAGGAAGGCAGCACCCTCCTGGGCATTTGTAAGTGATGCAGTGGCCACTTTTGTTGATAAACTTCATTATCACAGGATCATCTAATAATTAGCCTGCAAAGGATCTCTGGAGATCATTTGGTCCAACACTCCACTCCAAACAGGGACAACTGCAAAGTTATAACTGTCTTGGATGGTAGATCACGTTGCTCAAGACGTTGTCAAGCTGACTTTAAGCATCTACAATGATACGCAGTCTCTCTGGGATACCTGTTCCAGTGCTTGATTACGTCTGATGTAATTTTTTCCCCCTCTTCATATGTTAATTGATAGTGTTTGCTACTTTCTCTTTCTGTATATTTGGCATTAGGATGAGGAAATTCCCCACTCATTCTTGGATGTCTCTGAAAAAAACTATTCTATATCTATTGGCAGATCAAGTTTCAACTGGACACAGTGGACATTTCTTTTTAAACAAAGGAAAAGAGTGACCAGAGAGTGACAGTTAGCAGTCTGATTGGTCACCAGTTCTTGAGCAGCACTGAGAAGGTTTTAGACTCTGGGACTTGAAATCCATGAAATATAAGTATGTAAGATAAGTGTCGTACATCTTCCGGACACTGTAATTTATCCCTGGCTGGATGGAGGTATGCTGTTCACATGACTGGAAGCTGGTGCTTCTGTGTCCATCTCATCCAATTACCTGGCTTTGAGAGAGGCAGCCTGAGGAGGAAGACTAGGGGTACACTACACAGAAATCAGTGTGCTAATAGTTCTATAGCTAAAATTGTCACTAACTTTGTGCTGAATTCATAGAGTCAGAAGTTCTACAGCCAGAGGGGATCATTATGTTCACCTTATCTAACCTTCTGTGTTACATAAAGGATAGATTTCTGTGGAGGTCAATAATACTAAGATGATTTCTTCAACAATTTTTAACAATTAAGACAAGTCCTATGAAAATAACATTAAAGATACATAGAAAATAACCTTAAAGATACATGATAATAATTCAAATTGTTAATTATCCTCTTTATTATAAACATACACCTTTTTTTTAGTCTCAGTGCAATTGAATGATCAGCTTCTTGCTACTAGATAGATCATGTTACTAAAAATTTTATGAAGAACATAATTATTCCTTAAATCAAGTGTCTGCTTTAAAAATATTTTATAATTGGAGACGTCAGTCACTCTTCCATAATGTAAAATTCAAAATATTAATTAAATCTTTCCATTGCAAGATCCTAGAACATACATGCCCTGGACCTGCATCTGATTTCACTGATGCTCATCTTTACTCTTCTGTCTCTCATCTTCACTCTTCTGTCTCTCCCCTTCCTGTTATCTGTTTATACCCTACTTGCTGTAACAGTCAACATATTATGAGTTCATTTGCTTTCTGTGTGTTTAAATCTGTTCATATAATAGCACAAAATTTTTAGGGACTGCAGGATCATTTCAATAAAGAATCTCTATGTGATTCTTGTATGTTTCCTTCCATTTTTAATCACTAGTACATTTATTTCTAGTATATAACTGTGCATCAGGTTTTACCGTACCTGTGTTGTCATTACTATTATGGAGTTAGTGAACTTAAGACTGACATATGTTTCAGCTTTTGTACCATTTTGACTTTCAACTTTTTCAAGAAAGAATGAGAGAGCACTTATGTCACTGTTAGTTTTACTTTGTTAGAAGGGAAATCATAATTACTATTAAAATGTCTAATAGTATAAACTTAGGTGAAACTGTTTTCAAAAATTAACACATATACATAGTCAGTAACATCCAATGTTAGAGAACCAAAGAATGACCACAGATCCATACTGCTATAAAAGAAGGCCTTCCAGGGTAGTGCAGCATTGGGTGAAGGCAGAGGACTTAATGCTGTACATTTGTCCTTTATTCCTGTGTCTTGCTCTTGAGGATACTTTTGAAAGAGGTTAGGATCTGTTATGTTTTATCTAAGGATATTTTCTTTTAACTTGTCCTTTATTGGGAGAAATGAGTTCCATTTCATTCAGGAAAATGTATCTTAGTGAGAAAGCCATGATAGAAAACCAGTTCCTTTTGCAATGCTAATAGCTTTATCTTCATAATAATTTCTCTGTGAAGTCTGGTGCTTCAGCCAAACACTTCAACTTGTCTACATTTTAGTTAGAGGGCACATTTATGGATCTCATACAGTTTACTTATTCTTCTAAAAAAGCAACACCCCGCAAGAAACTCCACACAAGAATCCATGAAGGTTTAATAGGTGAAACAGTGGTGCTAAGTGATGTTAGAGAACTAATTCACCTGCAGTGAATTCCTTGATTTTATTGGATTCTAAGATAGATAAAGCAGCAGTAAGATAGCATTATTTATTGTAAAATTTTAGACTGATATTAATATTAAAGTATGAGGAAATTGTGCTGTGTGATTTATAACCTTGATTTCAATTACTTGAATTTTTTTTAAAGCCACAGGTCGACTTCTTGACTGGTATAAATCAATAAAAATGCTGCTATTTATGCTAGTTGCAGATATGATTACATATTGTTAGTTTCTTCATAACTCTATTCTTTCTTTCATATATTTCAGAAGAAAAGCCCCACAGTCATAAATCAGAATGTCAGGAGCTGTAGAATTCCTTCCTGTGGGAGATTTGCATCAGCTGAGCCCATTTAACTTGATTGTTTTTTATTTGTACCTGATCAAAAATTAAACAGACTATATTGCGCTTTTACCTTCTTAAGTAGTGACTGTCATTTGGACATGCTCTGAAAAGATAAGAGATGAGTGTATATTTAAAACTTTTGTTAAATTACAGGGAAAAATGTGAAACTGATACAGGATTTAGATTGTTAATAGATCATTGTGTTTAGGAATATAACATACTCCCTCTAGTGATGAACAAGTCATTTCCAAAATCTTCATCAGTTTATAAGATGACTTATTAAAAGTGTTGATGACTAGTAAACTTGGAAGCAATCTTTTATGTGCTGGTGGTACATGGCATGCAATAGGCTTTATTGCATACATATTTTGAATAATATCTCAACAAGGAGTTGAAATATTTCATTAGATGTACTTGAATGCAAGACTCCTGGACATATATTATCATCATTAGTTCCATTTTCTGTGAAGCTCCTGTGAATCACAGAACATATCAGTGGTGAATTAATTTTCTCTCAGATAAAAATAAATTCACAAAAAGCACAACTGTGAGTTAAATAATAAATAGGCCAATTTGCACTCATAATTCTTACATCCTTAAATCTTCATAAAGTGTCATTAAAATTCAATGTTCCTTATACAGATTGATGTGCAAGCAATACATAGTGCAAAAATTAGATTCAATGGATATGGAAGAGGTGGGTTTATGCAGTAATTATAGCATTACTTCATGTATAATTATTATCTTTATTAGATGTAATTTAGCCAACCAGTATAATTTAGATACACATGCATCTACTACTTTAATAAAAATACGCTTGCCTTAAGCAAACATGGTGTATTGAAAACTCTTCCTCTTTATGCTTTCTTCCTGTGGAGTTCAGCAAACAAAGCTCTGTTGTTGCTGCCATTGTTTTATTCTACTTTTGGGAAACTGTTTACTATAACTAAAACAAAAAAAGACCTTGGTTCTAGTAACTTTTATTCATCAAGGTCAACTAATTCAGCAACTAGTTCTTGACTTGGTTTTCAAAACCTCAAAATGTGTTATTGTAGGGTTTGGGGGTTTTTTTAATCAGGGAGGCTTTTATACTGGAATTCAAATTAAATTCTTTGAAACGCAGTCTTTTAAAATACCAAAGAAAACCAAGAAAATTTCTTAAAACTAAGAAAACCAGTTAATAAGTCAATAAACTTAGTATTAAACTAGGGAGATTAGACATTAAATGCGCAGTTTGATGTGAGCTCTAGTTACTTACTCGTTGAAGATATGCTGGTTTTTTTATAATTGACAAAGATCCTCTACCAGTGGTGCACCTGTTTCCTGTGGGTTGATAGTTTTGTCTGGAGGATTTCCCCAGTTCCATGCCTGTTTGTGGTGAACTAGTACTACAAAGTGGGAGTTAAGGTTGAAATTCAATCTGGTAACCTATCAGAGAAGGTACATGATTTGAATGTTACTCCACGTGAGCTGGTTCAACAGCTGTACAAAAGAAGTCCTACTGAGTGGCAAACCTGGGGCTTGTTGGTAAATGAGGAGAAAAGTCACTCCCCATGGTGTAGATTACTCCTTCCTTCTGCTGAGCATGGTGGCACAAGATTTGATGTTAGTGTTGATGTGTTCATGTGCTGCTGTTCCCATAAAGTACTGCAGCGATGCCTTGTCCTTCCAGAGCTCATTGTTGTTCTCCCCTGGAGAACAGCAGTATTAGCTGAGGTTTGGCAATTGTGCATACAGCAGTATATCCTGACTAGTACTGAGGGAGCACAGCAGTATTCCTGTTTAAACAGCTTAGTGACAAATATCGTGTGCTGCAAAAACACAAGGAAGGAGCCTGAGCCAAAATAAACTGCCTGTCTTCCAGTTCTCCATCACAATACCAGTGGTAGCAAGTCCTGCAGTGTAAATGTAGGGACACCATCTTTTCCTAGAAAGGATTACAATGCTGAAAGGTATCCCAAAGGAGACAACTCTCCCCTACACATTCTTCAAGATAAAAAACATTTAACTTCATTTTTGTGTGTGTGTGTGTGTTCTGTGGATTTTCAGCATTATTTTTCTGAGTGCAAATGTTTCTACTACATTCATGCTATACATCCAAACTTCATTAAACTTTGGGCTAGTGATCTGAGACATATTTAATTTCTCTGACTTCTCTGAAGTAAATTTTGATTTTCACTGATACTAGTAGAAATGAAGCCAAAGTTAAACCTTATAAATTATTTTTAAGTAATGGGTCAGCATTCCTTGAGTTTTGATGGAGCTGTATTTTATGATATACCATCTTTCCTTAATAATGCTGAAATGAAGTTTCTGCTTCAGTTTCACCAAAGAGGGGAAGTGCTCAGTTATGTAAAGGGCAGGCAGGTATGTGACTTTATGACATAGCTCGTGATTTGGTGGGTACAGCACTCTCTATTGATGATTATGATGTAGTTCTCATTTTTAACATTTGTGCCCAATCATGTTCTCATTTCAGTGAACTTTAGTTTTGCTACTGACCACAGGAGTAGAAAGGAAAGGTCTATTATTATTCCACTTGTTAACTTTAGAGAAGTCACTTCCAAATTATTAGTTATCAGATTATCATTAGTACAATATTGTCTCTAATGCCTCCTGTATTATCTAGAGACAAAACCGTAGTTTAGGGGATAAAAATCAAACAACAGAGGAGAAATGGTAGGGAACAGCTCTTAAAATCATCCTTCAGTTTTCTATAACCACAGTTTTAATGCAGTTTGAAGTGCAGTTAATCTGATTAATTTAGTCTTCAGAACTGGTTTAATCTGAGTTTTCATCTCTCTCCTACAGGAGTCAAATGGAGCTGATGTTCTCTTGCTCTTTAGCACTTCTCAGATGCTGTTTGCTGATTTTCAGCCATCTCAATAACATTGATGATGTATCAGTGTAGAGCTCTTGAGGTGAGGAGTGGGTATCATTGAGAAGAAGTGTTGTATTCTACCCAAGGCCAACACGCACTGCACGTCACACTCCTTCTATTGGGTGGCTCAGAGTTGTTTGCTGAGGACATTTTGGTTTATTATGTCATTGCTTATCTTTCTTAGAATTTACTTTCAGACTTTGGAAGCTAATTTACATTCTTGTGGCTTATTGTTGGTTACCTATTTTTATATGTTTTGATTCAGATACAGATTCTATTCATAGACAGAGCTTCTTGTGAGCTGTTATTATCCAAGTGTACTGATAGTAGGGTCTACTTGTTGGATTGGGCACTGGCTCGAAATGTGCCAGGTTTCTCAGTACTATGGTTTCCAGATGAGTTTGAGACCCTCTCACTCTTTCTAACTCCAAATATCTTTTGAAACAATCACAGTTCATTGAAGTTGTCATTCTTGAGCCAGTGGACACATTGCCACAATGATCTATTTGAATCCAACTCATCGACAGCTAAATTGGCCAAAAACTGTGAGCTGTCCCCTCGTAATATCTGGGTCCCTGTTTGAGAGGAGTGCCTTCCAGAAAAGTGATGTTTGGATCATTTGAGAGTTTCTTGGTGGACTTATCTGTCGGGAGAAAATGCCAAAGATGTGAAGGGTCTTGGCTGGATTTATCTGGTGAAAGCCTCTTAGCTGGGGCCTCGTGCTGAAACTCTTCAGCTGGGATTCACGTCTTCTGACTTTTAAGCATATATTAGAGGCTGATAAGCAGGAGGCTACTGATTCTAAAGTACAGATCTCCTGAAGTCAGTGGAGAAGCTAGAAGGGTCAGTCTGACTGAAAACCATCTGCTGAATGCACAGGAAGCCTTGGAGGTTCATTTGTAGAGCACGGGCCTGTTGTATCAGCACACTTCTGAAACCAGGAGTAGATATTAGCCATTCCTTTTAGAACTTGAAATTAGGATGGAGCAGCGGAACAGTGTTGTGTTAGTAAAGAAAAGCACTACAAATCTGAAGTAAAACAAAAATCAAAACCCTTCCCATTTTTTTACCTTCTCTTCTTTTTTGTACAAAAAAAAAGGAGGGCAAGGGGAATCTTATCCAAGACTGGAAGATCTCTGATTAGAGAGATTCAAGGGAAAGTAATAACTGAGAGTTTTCCTAATGTTGCTGACAGTGTTTTGATGGAAGTACACATATTGAAATAAGCAGATGAGCTTCAGTGGAAGCTATAGAATCAGTTCACAAGGACAGGGAATAAGCACTTCTCCCAGGTTCTCTGCTAGCCTCTTTGTGTTTGTAAATATGGATTTTCACTGTGTCATGTGGGATATATATGCACTTGTGAAACATTACCACTAAAAATTAAACCAGTGTTTTGCTATAGACAATTCATGGAGGAAAATCAGGGTGTTTAGTTTAGCACCACTTGTATCGATTGTGTAGAGTTGGGTCATACATGCAAATATCTTTTGATTTTAAAGAGTTTTTCCCAAACTGTACAAAACAATATCCCCTGAAAGTCCATGATACTGTGTTAGATAATAATACCACGATTTCATCTTATAATCACAATTTAAGTTCTTTCATGAGAGGGGGTAAGAACACTTGGTTTTGTTAGCCCAGGCACTAAGGACTACTTTAACAGTTTTCAGAAACTCAGTTTCATCAAAGGTGAACGCCTACTATACACTAGTTATTATAACTGCTTGTTATTGCCCTACCCTGAGAAACAGAGTGGCTGCTGTTTCAAAAGATCACAAGAAAAGGGATGAGACTAAAAGGATAATACCCCCAAAACTGTGTTTTTTAACTCCTTTAGGGCTACTAGGTATAAGAGTAAGAACACACAGTAAAAATACAAAATACTATGCTGTATTGGATTCATGAAGATATTTTATTTTTAAGAGGAACTGTTCAGCTACAGAGATTGACCACTGCTCAAATAAGGAGATGCTAGGCTGGCATGAAGATTTCTAGAATTAAATTGTCTGAACATGAGCCACACTTCATGACAAGCACATTTGACAAGCACAGAATGAGCTATGTAGCAGTCAATATATGTATGTCATGTACACCACTTCCAGTAAATTGTCAAGTTATAAAGTCATCTCAGATTTTACAACTGTTGAATGCAGTGGCACTTTTACATACTGGGATTAAGGGACCACTGTGTTGATGGCATGTGGTGCCAGAAAAAAACCAACCATCTAAATAAACAAAAAACAACCCATGATGTGTTAGGATTTGGATCAAGAGAGATGATTAGTGTGAATAGTGATACTGTATGTAGCTATGCAGATCTCATGAATTGAACTTTGAAGAAGCAGAAATGCTAAGATGCTTAAAAGGAAAGAAAGAGTATCATTAAAAATAAGGAATATTCACATTCTCTGAGAGCTGGGGAGCTAGAATTATTGACCCACACTCTTCAGGGAATTCAGCTTTCTGATACTAATTATTAGAGCTACAAATTCTTAAATAGTAATTAATTGCGTACATAAAAGTGAAAATAGTATAATTAGGTATGTTTCAGTTTGATATAGGTACTTTTAATTTGCTCTGTTACCATCAGTAGGAACAGGTACTAGCTCTCAGTATCTGTTTGGAGCTAAAATAACTGATCTCTAGTGACTACTGAATTGAATGTTGCAAGGTTGATTATTGCAACTCGTCATATCAGAAGAGGAAGCCTCACTGCACATGAAAAGCATCAAGTTTAATTAGCCAACCAGAGTAACACCAACAACTTTTCCTTCTGCACTGCAGAATACAAGAAGAACATCAAGGTCACACCTGGGATCTGAAATCTTTCAGCTTGTTCCAAGACCTTCTCTCTGCAGACACAACCTTCCACATAACACTAATGCTTTCATGGAATAAGGAAATTGTCTGTTATTTGGAGGGTGTAGTCCTCATGAAATGACCTTCACCAGTGCTGTAGTTACACCTCAGAAAGAATTCCTCTAGGAGATAAGAATAGCAATGGGCTTCCCCACATTCAGAATTATGTGACATTTATTTCCTCATCTTCACTGAATTCGACTTCTTTTGAAGGTAAATATAAGCTTATATTTTGTCTACCTTCAAAAGAAGAATGAACAAGGTTTTTAAATTTCTTTTTAAACAGTGAAGATACTCATAATATGTAAATCTGCCTCATGCACTTTTAAGTTTGTGAGCATGCTATAAAATAATGACTTCTGTATAAATAATTTATTCAACTTGTTACTGAGGAATGATTTATTTTTTTTTACTTAATGTGCGTTAAGATGAAAATAGGGGTTTTTTCCTAAAAACAGGTGGAAAAAAAAATCTGTTTCAAGTAGCTGCTTTTTTATGGGGAAAATAATTTAATATACAAACTAAGATGGTTTCAAAATAATAGATTTCTTTTCTGAGTACCATAGTAGAATTGTTCCATGATGCATTCATTGATCTGAAAGAAAAATATATTTTCTGTTCACTGTTTTGAACTGGACTTTGTAGAACAGAAAAATAAAACGTGTTTTCTTGGAATTTGCTGCATAAGGTCATAATTCAATGAAAACTTTATGAGAAACAGTGGAAGAAAAAGAGAAATTGAAAAAAAATTTCCCGAGGAGTTCACATCTTTTATTGTGCGTGGTTTGTACTTTTGCTGTTTGTACTGGAAAGCAAGAGGAGGAAAGAAGGAACAAGATATTTTGTCCTGCTCTAGAAGCTCAAAGCCCTTTACGGCATGTGATGACATCCCACAGTTAGAAATCCTGTCCAGCGCTGATGGGATCCCTAGTGGGGGAAAATACCATTCCCTGTGTCTCAGCTCAGCACTTGCTCTGCTGTCTGGATAGCAGTTGGCCACCAGGGATTTCAGCAATGAATCTGCTAGAGCTGTTGCACACAGTATTGCACAGCCATTCATTCATTTCCTTGAACTTGTTCAGTAAAAATGAGTGCAGCAGTACCTGCTGTTACATAGGAGTGTTTTTGTCACCGAACCAAGGTCTAGTCCGGTGTCTGGTGAACGGTGCAGAGTTTTGGCTGTATATATCAATTTTGGGCTGAAAGACAAGGAAAACAACAATTGAAACAAACCATGAATGGGAAGATAAAAAAGCCCAAGTAACTTGTAACTCTCTTCTACCATTCAGACATCATCCATTGTAGTTTTCCAAAGTACTTTTTGATTCAGATAAAGACACATGCTCTGGATTGGCTCTTGCTGCCATGCTTTGTGGACAGATACTGTTCAGAGATACAGCAAAACACAAATCTGAAGACTATGGAGAGAGACAAGAAATATCTGCCCCATTTTAAATACAGATTTTTTTTTTCATTCACACATATTAAGTAGTTCCCTATTTTATGCATAAACTCCCTTCATTTTTCTGCATGTCATGTGCCCTGACATACAATATAACCCTTAAAATCCTTTTATTGATTCATTAATTATTTGTTCTGTATTATTGACACAAAATTAAAAAAAAAGCAGAAGTGAGTTTGGTTAGGAATACATCTGTAGATGGTTTCTATGATAGTCTATTCCACAGCCCCTCTTTTAATGCCTCTCAAAGTAAGACTGTAGATTTAGAAAATCCATTTTTAAATATTTTCAGAGATTTAGTAGCAACCTAACAACTTCACAAATACTTTCAGAATGTACTCTTAAAAAGACATTATACAGAGCGTCTGGCTTTCTAAGTTTGAATGAAATATAGAGAGTGAATAAGAATATTAGTGTTTTTTCAGTTGAAAAGTTATTACTGCAGGCGTTGCAGAACCTTTCAAGGCACACTGTGTACGATTTAAGAGAGTTCTTCAGTAGTAAGTGCAAGCTGCCTAGTGAAAGTAACCCATAAAAGTTTATTCATAATGTTAATAAAATCAACTGGTATAAAAGCAGGTTCTGCTGTTGATAGCAGAAATGTTGTCTGTTATGCCAGAAGTGGGGTGTTTCCAGGATTTCTGAAAGTATGTTTGAATGATGTGCAGTTTCAATAAATGTTTTGATGTCACAGTTGAACAAACTATCCCAAATCTCTCTTAATAATATTTCCATTGGTGCCCCAATCAGTTGGACTGTTAGCAAGAATAACAGATTTTCTAGTACCAGACACAAATTCAGCTGTAACGTCTGACTCTTTAGCAGACCTACACATGCCAACAAACTACAGTTCTCTAACTATATAGTCTATCCCCTTGAAGAGCTGCGAAAATCAGACATTTCCCAGAAAAGACTTTGTTCCTCTAAAGACCATAAGAAACCATGTTCTAATTAAGGTTTTCTAGTAGCATAAAGCATTTTGCATGTAATTGGGTGTACCTTTATTTTCTTAGTAACATCAAAAGTCTCTATCTGGATCTCATTAGCAGATGATTTTTATAAATCTGTATGGAAACATAAATGTTGATGCATACATGATTCTCTCACAGGGATGCACTAATGCGTGACTTCATTTTTAAGATAGTTCTCTTGTGCATATATATTCATTTTCATGTAGAACCTGTTGTTATTTATAGTTATAATAAAGGTTTATGGGCATGTAAACAACTTTGTGCAATAGGAATCAAAGTCCAAGTTTCCAAAGAGGCAAAAGTTTGTCATAATGTTTTAGTTTATATCCTTACCTGAAAGAGTGGAAATACATGAAAGAAGAACACTGCATTCTAAAGAATGTACCAAAAAAAAAAAAAAAGACCTTGGATTTATTATTTATTTATTAGCTCAACATGTCCCTAATTAACCAAAATAAAATCCCATTTATCATCCAATTTTCAAATTTTCAATCTCAAACGTTGCTTAATAGCAGTTTGCTGTTTTCTTTCCTGTTTGGAAAGCCTTTTAGTTTTATAACCATGAAAGATATTGGGATATATTGCAGGGGTATTTGCTAAGACATTAACATGTTTTATGAATAAAATCCCAGTGTCTTTTAGAGCTTTATGGCTGGTACTAATTCTTGCCTTAAAAAAACAACCAACAAATCAAGCAAACAAAATACAAAAATCTTTTGAGGCAGTAATGTGGAATCCAGAATGATTCATAACTGATTTTCCTTCTTTTTGTCTTTTCACTTTTTGACCACTGAAAATCAGATTCCTTCAGGCACTTGGCTAACCCCTGTAAGGTTTATACTTCCAATGCAAGGAATTCACCACCAGCAGGGCAGTGACCCAATTCATTCCACAATTACCAGGCAATGAGTGACATACCCTTGTGGAGGGAACACGCAGTATATCAGTCCCTGTCACAGGATAAGAACACAAATGTCCAATGATCAAATCCTTGCATTGCCTCATAGGTAGCTCTGGATATGACACAGTTTATTTTAAAGAAAAGTCTTCAAGTATCAGTCTCAGCCTGCAGCTATTTTCTGCATTTCTTCTCTAGGTTCTTCTTGCTGGTTCCAGTGGTCCTCTCATAATTACCCAACTAAATTAACAAATAAAAAACCTTCCTACCTGCAGTTCTTAGCTAGAACTACTGTCATTCCCATCTCTCAGTTTTACTTTTCTGTTCAGCTCCAATATGACTTAATTTTTACAATGCATAAATTATCTTTGGGCTGTTCAGTGTCTGTCACATTGCACAAAACCAAAAGAACAAATAGAAAACGCAGTCTGTGTTTAATCAAAAGCTCCTGAATGCATATTGAATCTTAAAAAAAAAAAAAAAAATATTTCACAGGATATTATGCATCTAGAATCCAATAATCCTGCTAACCACCAGGCAGGAGCTTATCTAGCTTACCTAATGCATATGTCTCAAGTTTAGAAATGAACACATATTCTTTCCGTAAAGGACATGCTTATCTCTTTCTATGTACATTGTAAATCTCAAATTCAGAAATTCATTGCCTCTGTTTTACACTATAAATATAAAATATATTGGCCTGAGAATTATGTGGTGTTACAGAATGTGTGCACTACAACCTAGTGCACGTTCCCTTAAGACTGCTTTACACAATGTTATGTTTTGCTTCATCAGCAAAAGTCAAAATGTATCAACAATGTCAGGAATCCCAAAGTATAGTAGAAACTATTAAAAACATGGATCAGGCATTTTTTTTAAGGCTTTCTTTTGATACAACTCAAATTCACCTAATTTATGTGGACACTAGATTGAACCATGTAGTTAATCTATCTTCAGTCTTCCTGTATTCTGGTACATGTTGGTGTTTGTGATAACCTTCCCAGGCTCACTCATAACATCTTCAGACCTTTGCAACCAACTGTCTTGAA
>VZRE01007971.1:0-10236 GCA_013396775.1 Cephalopterus ornatus
TGTGGTGACCAGTGACAGGACCTGAGGAAGTTGTGACAGGGGAGGTTTAGGTGAGATATTAGGAAAACTCTTCACGCAAAGAGTGGCTGGGCACTGGAACAGGCTCTCCAGGGAAGTGATCATGGCATCAAGCCTGAGAGAGTTCAAGAAGCTTTTGGACAACAGTCTCAGTCACATGGTGTAACTCTTGGGGCTGTCCTGTGCAGGGCCAGGAGCCAGACTTTGACAATCCTCATGACTCCCTTCTAACGCAAAATATTCTGTGGTTCTGTGATTCCTGGATTTCTCTTGCACTGCTTGAAGACTGGAGTGATACTGCTTTTCTACCAGTCTTCAGACACTTCTCCTGTTCTTCATGACCTTTCAAAGGTGATGGAGAGTGGCTCAGCAGTTCCAGTTAGTGATATTAGATCAGAAAAAACAACAGGGATAAGGACCATCAGTATTTTATAAATCTGAAATATATTTGGAAACAGATATGCTGCGGTTATCTTGGGTTTCAGATACTAGCCTTCTATTTGAGCTTATGTTCAATTTGAGTGCCCAGTATCATAGATTTACCTGTGTGTTCTTCCGCTTATGTGCTCATCAGGTCACTAGCCATATAGTCCAATAAATATGTTGTTGTCGTTGCCACAAGAAGCCAACATTTTCAGTTAAACTAAAAAACAAAGGTTTCAAAATTTGTAAGGCTAAACCTGTTTAGGACAGCCTTGACCTCTGGTTTAGCTAATTAAGCAGGAACATCAATTTTCTAACCACCCGATGACTATTAAGCACTTTGTTTTAGTTTTAACTGAGCTTTGTACCACTGTATTATGTGACTGTAATTATTATTTATATATCTCTGAAGAATAAAATAGTAATAACAAGCAGAATTCTGTGTGGGATGAACTACCTGTTACCCTAAAATAAAAATGCAATGTACAAGAATACAGGCAAGGATGGTTAACACAGGTTTTGAAGGTACAGGCACATGACAATAAAGGAGTACAAAGGCTATAAGCAACTCACAAATGATTATTAAGCAGCCATGAAAACAAATGCAACCGTGGGAGCTGGGCAAAAACAGTGTTAGAAACAACAAAGAGCACAAAAGCAAGTATTTGGCTTAAGAAAAACATGTAATATGTAGTCAATCGTTCACATAGTCTATCACTCACACAATGCAAATGCAAGATATAATACAGAATTGCAAACCAATTCAAAGCAACTAAGTTGTAGATTGCAAGACCAAACATGTAAAAATTACCCCAAGGGGATCCAAGAATAAGAGGACACAGCCCCCAAGTTAGTATCAAACTTCTAGTTAAGGACATGGTACTGGCAGATCTCTGTACTCTTTACACATCATTGCTCTTAATACTTAGGAGCAGTGGAGAAATGATCATGACAGCCAAGATAGTGTGAGGGTATTTACATTATTTGTGATTGGAAAGTGAATACAAATGAACTCTAATAACTGGAAAATCTGAACAATATGTGTCAATATTGCTACAACTGTAATAACAATAGTTCTTTCATTAGCCTGTTAAGATTTTAACTATGTTAATAATAAATTTGTGGCTTTCCTTGACCTACATACAATCCAGAAGCAGTAATCCACCAATTGGAGTAAAATGCAGACAACCTACCAAACAATTTGGAAGGAATAATTTGGTAACAACTGCTGCAATTGTAGTTAGGAGCTGCACCATTATAATTCACAGCAATAGAACCGAAAATTGGGGTAAGATAACTATTTCTGATCAATCCAGATGGTGTTATACTCAAAATTCACTAAATCTAATTAAAATACGAGATCAAAAAACAACATATAATGTTGATCTGGTGTGGTTACCAACTTGCAACGCGCTATAGACAGTGCTAAACAAACTCTTTTAGGCACAACTAAGATCTTAGCTAGGAATCAAAGTAAAAATAATAAAGAATACAAAACATAACATCACCACCATGCAAAAGAATGTACAGCAGATTCATTCAACCAACAACAAATGGCAGAATTTCTAGCAGGTTCAGGTGGAAGCAGGGCTGGCTAGTGCCAGGTGAAAAAGAAAATTATAGGAGTAGTATCTTGGTAATAGGAAATAGTGGAAGAATGCATGTCAAAGGAAAACGAAAATTTGCAACAATGAAGAAATAATTACATTATTTTAAAATCTTTTTTAAAGCCATTTGGAATTGCCTGTGCTAAAGACATCTGAAATCCCACTCGTTTTCATAAAGTGGAAATATCTATCTTTCTTTATTTCTTATCTATCATACATATAATATAAACCTCTATCTTTCTATACTATTCTAATTTTATTTCAAAAACCAGTTATTAATTTTTAGATTATTATATCCTAATATCACCTTAAAATTCAGCAGTCTGCTGTGTTGCATTTTTAATACCAAAAGGCTAACATATAATATGTCTGATCTATATAAACCAGTCTCAACTATACTTGCTGATATAATGATAAAATTTGCTTTATAAACACAGATGCTCCGTACTAAGAATAACATCCTACATCCAATCCATTGTAAGCCTGCATCAGCTTATACTGTATTATAAAATGGCATAAATTTTTTATTAGTTCACTGAAAGGATATGAAATACACTTTCCTACTTAGTCCCTAGTCATTGCTTTCTTTTAATTGCTATGTAATGATTTGAAGAAAAGCGAAAGACATAAATATTGAGGTTTGGGGTTGGGTTTTTTTTTTTAGCTGAAGGAATTATACTGTTTATTAAAATGCTGTTTGCTAGACAGTGACCCTCAGTAGAATAGATAGGAGTCCAATATAAAAGCATTGACTTTTTGGATGGTAAAATTTCTGATCATGAACTCACTGAAGTCAATGTAAGCTGTCCCACTAACTGCAGTCACAGCAGTTCTGCCTCCTTTAACTCCCTGCAATGGAACTGGATTAAATAATATATGGTGACATTTGTATGAACATCCTTTTTTGTTTTATGTTAAGCCTGTAATAAAATCCAATCAATGACATATACCTGTCTGCAGAAAGAATGTTAAAGAAATCTAAGGGGGAGAGAAGGGGGGAGACATGAGTGTCTACAGATTTACAGTGGCATAACTGACAGAAGAGTTTATGCCACATTGTCCATACTGTATATCTGCCTGCCATATGGCTTTTTGTGCTATTCAGCAATCACAAGCAGACTCTGTAAATGTCTCACTTCAGGGTCTGAGAAAGAAATTGTATTGTATGTATATTTTTACTATATGTTTCTAACAGTATAAGAATAAAACCGTAAAAACACAAAAAATCCTACCGGGCAAGTTACTATATAATTTCTGATACTGACATGAATGAAAAAAAGAGAAATAAAAGTCCTTCCAAAACCAAAACAGAAAAATACAGAGTTGCAAAATCGTGCTGGAAAAATAGCTTATAAATTTACTATCTGTAATGTAAAGTCCTTTAAGTTTCTCTGAAGTACCCTACTTCAAAAAAAATTTTAGCTGATGATGACTTGAATTACTCAAAATCAAAGGGTAGAGCATTCCAATTCTGTGAACTGTACTGCAACTAAGCAGAAAAAGAATCCAACACTCACCATGCTGCTAGAGGAATTTAATGGTAAAAAGCAGAGTATGACCTCTTCCCACTCCCAGAAATACATCACACATGACCACAATGCTGAATTTTCAAATTTCAGATATACCTGATATTATGCTTTTATGAAAGGCATTTTTTCTGGTTGAACAATGCAAAGAGAGGAAGAATCCTGAAGTTAAAAAAATATCTTCCTACGAAAAATGTAATATTAAAAGACTGGAAAGCTCACTCATTGTGCCATGTACAAACCATGCAGCAGAATAACATCAATCAACATTTAGAAAGTAAAATAAACACTCTCTACTCAACCATTTCAATGAGTGTTAATGATAGGTGGAGATAACCTTGTTACATTATACTAGATTGAAAAAAATCCCAAACAGAGAGATCGTTACAGCCTACAATTCAGTAAATCCATTACAAGTGTCATAATTACTGAAAGAAGATCTTCTAAGAACTTGCAGAAGATTTTTCCACAAATTACAGAATTAAAAAGAAGTAAATGACTCATTAGGTTAGGAAGTAAACAAAAACAGATAAGTAAGGTCTCAATGAGCCTGTTGTACATACTGGACAGGCAAATATTCTGGTTCTCATTTCAAGCCAATTCTGTTCCTACCTATCCGTCTAAGTTGAAAGTGCCCTGCTAGTGTCCTGCTATCCCACTGTTCATTATGTCTGAGTGTATAATTAGAAATATAACCTCCATAATTGCCATATTTATTTGGAGCACATACAAAAAAAGTCTATCATTTTTATGGACTACAGGGCATCTAACGAAGTTCGAAACAATGCATTTCAACAGGATTAGAGAATCCTTATAAGGAGAGAAAAGGCTAAAAAGCTCACTGGAATAATGCAAATGATCTTCAGTACATTGCTGATATGTATCAAAATATTAAAAGGCCACCAACTGTAAATTTGTAACTTTAACATCACTTTACATCACAGCATAGAAAAGAAAGTTCTGCCTCTTTCTGGATATTTTAGGAAACTGGCTTTTAGCTACTGACTATTATTAATTTACCACAAAAGAAGAAAGAATGCAATAAATTCTCTCATTCCCTCGAGTCAGCTGGACTAATTTTTATATAGTAAGGTTTCTCACTTTCCCACCACCTGGATCAAGAGATTTTATTTTATTGAACCAGTTAACAGACATTTCAACATGAAAATATATTCTTGAACTTACCATGTGCTCCTGATAACCAAGATATTTTTTGCTCAGAAACAGTAAGAAAGATCACTCAGATTTTGAATCAAATCCTGTGCTGTAATGGGAGAGAAAATATACAAAAGCTCTTTGTTGTTCTTCTTTCTGTCAGCCTTTGAGGAGACAGGAGTTGACAACCACACATCGGTTGCAGAAAAAAACAAGAAGTTGCAAAAAAGGGCGTCATTTTCGGTGAAGGAATTGAAATTAAAAAATAGAAAACAAAGAAGTAGTACTATATACATTTTGATTCAGTGATGTAATACTGCTTGGCAAAAAAGCATAGGCATTATAATTTCTGTTTCACAGGCACTGAATTGTCCACAAACAATGAATGCAGATATCCTCAAAAGACGCGGACATAGTTGGTACAGAGGGTTCATTGACTAAGTCTCTGTAAAGACAGCATCAGTGATATAAATAAACTTATCTGGATATTAAGACCTTTTCTTAAAAGTCTAAATCACACCAGAATGAAAATTCTTATCTAAGGCATTAGTTACATGCACTGTGCTCTGTGAAGCTTATTTATTTTGTCTTAGACAGTTTACAAAACATTTCCCTAGACAGAGTTGTAGTTACTGTATGAGAAGTTTGTTCAGCCTACTAGTCTATCTGACTAAATTTCCAAACAGAGTTTAAGTATAGCTTAGGAATTCTTCACCTTTTTTTTTTTTAAACCCATGTAATCATTTATTTTTAACACAGTCTTATCAGAGTATAATAAGCCTTTCTTTCTGGCACAAAGTGATATAAACGTCTTCCAGACTTTTTGACTGCAATAAATATAAATACTGGTAGTTCTTTCCTTGCTACAGTTTTCATTCTTTGACAGCAGAACATAATGCAATGTTTATGTTTATAAGTAAGATCAAGAATTTTTTTTTTAATTATAAGGAAACTAAGATCAAACAAAAGATTACAGATGACCGCTTTGCTCTCAATGAGTATGAACACATCAAAAAGAAAATTTGAATGCTAGTCATTTTTCAAGTAAAAGTATTTTACCCAGGCCACATTTAAAGCTGAGCTAGATAAATTTAAGGCAATTTAAGAAATTTCTAAGAGGTCAGTCAGATATTTCAGGTCTAAATTCAAAAGTAAGGTTGGTCTCAAGTGCAAGTTTCTTCCCCACATGTTGGTAGGTTCACATAAATTTACATCCAAGTGAGACTTTATAAATTATATAGTATATTATAAACATACCCCAACCATTACATAAAGTATAATGATTCAGCTTTCCCACATGAGTATCTTTCTTTCTCCCAAATCTCTCTTACAGAACTGTAAGAAAATAACACATTGAAAAAAAATTCAATCTCCCCCAGGTGTACAGGGGGAGAATCCAAAGGGCAAAAGAAAACTCGTAAATTGACATGTAGAGAGTTAAATAAATTTAAAAAAAAAATTAAAAAGAAAATACAACAAAAAAAGAAAATAAAACTTCCCCCAAAAAAAGCAGTGATGCAAAAGAGAATAATTCCTTGTCACCAACCTTTCAAGGCCCAGCCAGTCCCTGTCAACCTCTACCTCCCCTTCTTCTCCAGTTTTACTGCCAAGCATAATGTCATTCACAGAATCACAGAATCAAGTTTGGAAAAGACCTTCAAGATCATCTACTCCAACTGTCAACGCAGCAACACCAGAACCACTCCTAAACCATATTCCTCAAGTGCAACATCCAGACATCTCTTGAACACTTCCAGAGATATTACCTTCCAGCTTGAAATATAAATACTGAAAGAAGTTGAAAGAACAACTGAAATTCAGACTTACTAGAACACTATTGTAGAACAATCAGCTCTTATTTCCCTGGGAGATAAATGTAATTAGCTCGGTGTTACAGACCCATCCATCAATCCAGTCTACATGTAGAATCAAAGATGAGTCTTATTTTTTCATCACAGATACTGCTAAAATGTAGTATCACTAAAAGAAACCACCATCATTTTTCAGAATTGACAAAAAAGGAGCAATTTTTCATTAATTACTGCACGCTTTTGAGAATTTTTCAATGAAGTAGATGCAGCATCTTAAAATATTTCTCTAACAGCAAAACAGGAAAATTTTCATAATAGCTTTTTTCAGTCACAGTACATAGAAATTTATTGAACAACTATAGCACCCTGAGGCACTCAAGAGTAAATGATAACTGAATTTGGTGAAGTCTAATGTTCCTGTGAGGGATGAGTGTGGAGTTATGAAGAAGACACATTTATGCGCATGTCCTAAAAAATAAATCTTTCGCAGCGGTAGGGTTCTGTGATATATATTCTTTTTTAAACTGCATGACTGCCTTTGGTTCTTGTTTACATTTATACTCTGTTCACCCCTTCTTTTTTTTTTTTTTTTTTAAGCTTGTACACAATGTAATTAAATATTGATATAAAAATACACAGTCAAGTGTCCAGTGATGATTGATACAATTTCAATTATGACATTGAAATAACTAATATATTATTAAACATCCGAATAATATTAAACCTATTTGAAAGGATTCAGTGGGACTTGGGGATGCAGGAGATCACTTTCTCCCTTCAGTTCAATGCTATTCCTCAGATACATGGGACATGACTGTAGATCCCATAGCTGAAAGCTGCAGTGTGGAGGTGCACTCCTGTAAAGCTAGCATAGTGTCCTGCATCCCCAGTCCTGTCCCCACAGGCTCTCATTATCTCTAGCTGTATGTGCACTCTACTCCACACCTACCCTTTCAGGAGAAAGAAGGGCAGATGAGGGAATAACAGAGAAGGGAAAGAGTAAGGGAAGGAGAAGTAGAGCAGAGGGGAAGGGAAAACAGGAGCAGAAAGGGAACAGGAACAGAAATAGGAAGGAAGGGCATGAATGTCAGAGCTCTGCATGCATTCTAGTCCCCCTGGGACTTGGCTCCTGTTCACAGGGCCAGATATAATACAGATGTACACCTCTGCATCAGACAGCCTCAATGTGGGCATGCCCTCTATTAATTTAGGAGTTGCCTGTGAGCACAGGCTTGTCACATTGTCCTTGCCTGAGCTTGCAGTCCTCTCTATGCCTGGTCACTCGATAGCACTTAAACTCAAGGTCATGACTTCCTGTCTTGATCTTAGATTTGCCCCGTTACTATAGATTGCTGGTTGACCCAAATAACCATCACAGACCTGTTCCATTCCCCTGGTTCAGGTATTGGGAGATGGCGCCTTTGTCCCTGCACTGTTGTAATGCTCATCCCCCAACTCCTCTCACAGCCTGTACTTGCTGCACCAGTTTTAGTCCCTCTCCAGTGCAGGCTGTAAGGGCATGGAAAGGAATAATAAAAACATTCAAAGGCATGCAAGTATGGTTGGTATACAGTATAATACAAGACTGTCATAGTAAATAAAGTGGTCCAAAATTTGCATTCAGAATTACAATATTATCATAGTATCCTAATGATGTCTGTCACTGGGCTATGAAAAAAATAAGAAAAAAGGAGCTGCATCACGTATTATTGAGCTTAATCTTTCCCCTTCTAGTTCAGAATACTGTACTGAACAAGAAGAAAAAAATAAGGGATTCAGAAATACATATGTGGTTAATTTAAAATGCCAAGTGCCATATGTATTAATAAAATATATATAGCAGTAGATAAGGCAACCTTTTACAACATAGCAAGCACATAAAATGAATTGCTGAACAGGTGCAGTGAAAGGAAACATCAATTAGAAAGTCAATTGGAAGGTCAAGGTATCAATTAAATGGTTAATGAGCTATTTCTAGAAAAATCAAAGGCAACTGCATTATACAGAATCTCTCAGAGTACGAGCTAGAAAATAGTTCACAGAGCTGAAGAAGCAAAAGGGCGAACATGATGTATTAATTCTAAAAATCACAATCATAGTAGTATTATTTGTTTACTTTTTATGTAAGCTGCAGCTTAATTGACAATACTGTATCATATTCATCAGCAATTAAAGACGGCTATCCATTTCTTGCGTATAACTGCCAGTAAGAAGCAAAACTAGCTCTAAAGCAATTAGTCCCTTTGTGGTGAGAATCCTAATATGGCACTAAGCCACATTACTTCCTGTACCTTCTCTCTTATAGACTACAGGACAGCCAATGTCAGTATAAGAAAAGATAAAACCGAACTGTCTACTACAGTGCCAGGTAAAGAAAACCTCAGAACAGTTTCTGCTTTGCTTCCGTAAAACCTTCAGGTAATTGGTCAGACTTTTTTTATCAAACATTTAAAAGAGTTCTGCTATCCATTCACATAGACAAGTTCTTTGAGCTACAGCCTAAAGTTTTCCAGCTGTGTTTAGTTAGCTCTCCAAACACATGAAACATGTCCTGTCATATATATCATGACAGGATGATTAGTGACTCAAGAGAAATTTCTTCTGAATAGAGCATGCTTTCTTCTATGAATTGTCCAGAACAGCATTATTCAAACAGACCAACGTGGGTGAAGAACACAGCTAGCACAGTATCGGCACTCTGGTAATAGCCAGAAATGCTATCTTATGCTTGGAAAGCATAAGAATAGCACAATTTTGATGCTGTCCCATAATGTTTTCCTAGCCCACAAGTATTATCGGTTCATGTGATTTCCATAGTGTGATTTGAATTATGCAGTAAACTCCGGTTAATCTCTCCTCTGAGTTCTTGTTCTGCCACTACTCAAATGTCTGTAAACATTCTACACTCAGAACATCAATGTGCATATCCAATTTGCACAATGTATGTTCAAGCTGCAAAGATTTCCAGAAGTCTATCACCCTTTGCATGAACCACCATTCCTTCCATTTTAAACCAGGTCCCTTTCCACATAATTTACATTTAACAAAATCACAGAATCACAAAATATATAAAATAGAAGGAACCCACAAGGATCATCAAACCCAGCTCCTAGCCCTGCACAGGATCATTGCCAAGGGTCACATCCTGTGCCTGAGAGTATAGTCCAAATGCTCCTTGAGCTCTGTCAGGCTTGGTGCTGTGACCAGCTGCCCTGGGGAGCCTGTTCCAGTGACCAACAACCCTCTGGGGAAAGAACCTTTTTCTAATATCCAACCTAAACCTCCCCTGACACAACTTCAGCCCATTCCCTTGAGTCCTGTCACAGGTCACCAGAGAGAAGAGATCAGTGCCTGCCCATCCTCTTTCCCTCACAAGGAAATTGCAGGCTGCAATGAAGTCTCCCCTTGGTCTCCGCTTCTCCAGGCTGAACAGATCAAGTGACCTCAGACACTCCTCATATGGCTTCCCCTCCAGGCCCTTCACCATTCTCATTGACCTCCTTTGGACGCTCTCTAATGTCTTAATACCTTCCTCATATTGTAGTGTCCCAAACTGCACACAGTATTCAATGTGAGGCTACCCCAGTGCAGAGCAGAGCAGGACAATCCCCTCCCTCAACCAGCTGGTGATGCTTTGCCTGATGCCCCCAGGACAGGGTTGGCCCTCCTGGGTGTCAGGGGAGTGCTGACTCATGT
>VZRE01007971.1:10328-24935 GCA_013396775.1 Cephalopterus ornatus
GCTCAGTTCACTAATTTGTCAAGGTCTCTCTGCAGGGCTCCCTATCTTCAAGAGAGTCAACAGCTCCTCCCACTTTTCTGTCATCTGCAAACTGCCTTAGTATCCCTTAAAGTCCTATATTCAAGTCATTTATGAAGATATTGAAGAGCACAGGGCCTAAGACGGAGCCCTGAGGAACCTCACTAGTGACAGGTAGCCAGTCTGATGTCACCCCATTCAAAATAACCTTCTGTGCTTGACCTGTGCCCCAATTGCTCATGCACCACATGATGTGTTTATCAGCTGGGTGCTGGTCATTGTGTCCAAAAGGATCCCATGAGAGACAATATTGAAAGTGTTACTGAAATCCAAAAGATTACATCACTGGCTTCCCTTGATCAATGAGGTGGGTTAACTTGCTTGTTGCAAAGGAAGAAGTATTGAGCACTCTACTCTTTTTCGCTCATGATTCTGCAGACTTCTTCTATTGCTTTTAATCATTTTTCTAAACTGATGAGTCCTAAACTGTACCTAAAAAAAATAGTTGCAGTCCATATGTTTGATTGTCCATGTTGTGTTTCTCTGAATCTTTTTTTCCCAATTTTACAATGGTTGCCTTTTTGAAACAAGTAACCAGAACTCCTCACATAGTCTTCAAGCTGTATCAAACTGTGGATTTATGCAGTTGTATAAATCATATTCACTATTGTGTTCTTTGTTCATTTTCTAATCCTTTCTAATACGTTACTTGTTTCTTTGGCTGCTGTCAAGCATTGATCCCTTGTTTCCTTGAAGTATCTATCTCAATTTCAAGGCCTTTTTCCTGAGTAGTTATGATGCACCAAGCCCATCACTTAATATGGGAAACTTATCATCACTCTTATGCTTCAATTCATATTTGATGGCATGGAATTTTGCCTGCTATATTATTGCCCAGTCACTCAATTTTCTAATGTTCTTTTGTTTATTCTTGACAGTCACCTCTCACCCTTTTTACATTCAGTATCTTTGTACTATAAGCAGACTTTCTCGCCCCACTGGGTCAGTCTTCTTTGCTGGTGGTTTTATGAATTAATAAATTAAAAGATACCAGAACAAATACCTGCAGAACTACCACAGTGGGTTCTGACACTACAAGAACTTACCCTCTATGCCATGAATTATTTATCCATATCATATCTTCCTTTTTTTCTCCACAGATGTTAAAATTTCTGAAAAAGCCCTTTGGGAATCTGCGTAGCCTAACACAAGCTATTTATGTATTTCCTGACTCCTTCAAAACACTCAAAAGAAATTTAAAGTGGGATCTCTCTTTAAAGCAAGGTCGTTATTTTTCAACTGTATTTATCCCTTGTTCACCAGTTGGTTCCCTCACTATAATGTTCAGTCCCTTGTCCAGTAGAGATGTCAGGCATACAGATTCGTAAGTCTCTCCCTGGAACTTCTTTCCAAACACTGGCAACACGCTTCCCCTCTCCTAGTTCTCAAGTACCAAGGAAGTTTTACATGCCTTTGTAAGAAATTAAGTTGTTTCAACCCTGTGCTAGAATTCTTAGGTGCTTACCATCCTATGCCACTGATTTACTGATGTTTATACTATTTCCTCAATAGTATAATGTTATTTCTATTTGTGCCATTACATCTTCACTGTTCCTGGTACCAGCCTTCTGTTGATCTTTAGAGATCTGTATCTGTCTGCATGTTCTTGGCTGTGAGCACACAGAGCAGTCTCCCCTACATCCCTGAAGGATCCTTTTTTAATTCTTAAGACCTTCTTTGATTCCACAGCTCTTTTTTTGGAAAGGGCAAGCCTGTAGGTAGTTTCTTGCCATTACTATATTAAGTCACTTGAAATTTATCGTAGCAGATGTCTTTCTACAGAGTGCTTCTTTGCTTTCTTATAATGTTCTCTTCAGTTAATCCCTTCATGATAAAAATGGCATAAAAATTACTTATTAGAGAATTCAGTTCTGCAAGAGTTTAAGAACTAAATGAACATGAATAGGATTCATGTTGTCTAACTATAGGTATCTATAGGATCCACATCACTAGTCTCTGTAGGCTCTCTTTTGTTGTAAACAAATACATACTTTGAAACTGCAACTGATTTGACCAATTTCAGACATTTCCTCATAGGAACTAGATATAAAATTTGATATAGACAGTATTTATCTCCATTATAAAGGGACAGCTATAGACCCAGGGTAGCAGTACAGAAACATTACATGTAATGGAAGCTACTACACTTTGTTCTTCGTTAGCCAGGCTATTCACTGTTTCTTACAGCACAAGCTACACACGTGGGTCAGTAGGGAGCTAGGTCTTTACTTTTACTGAAGACAAGACTACTAAGAAAGAGCTTATTTTAGTATTGACCTCAGTTTCGTCAGGTAACTTGTTTTGTTAATTTGGTATGTGATAACTTTAAGGTATTGATTTATTTATTAAATCCTAATTCTGATTTTAATTTGATCATTTCAAAGTTCTGTCTAACCAGTTTAATAATTTAGTATAAATTAACTCAGACATACACTGTCTCCTTTTAAAAGACATCCAAACAAGGTATACACAGCTAACTTTTATTCCATCAAATACTGTACAGTAAATCAGAAAATCAGGGGAATAGAAATCTCCAGTGGTAAACACACAAGGCTTTTGACACCACTTTCAAACTAATACTCAAATGTAGTATTTTAGCAGATGTTCTAGCCCACTTCTCAGTGACAAACACAAAAAGTCATCAAGAACCAACTGGGTTCATCAAAGTACAAAAAAATACAGCTGCTGTTTGATTGCTGGGTAAAAGAGATTACCCCATAAAATAATTTATAAAAAAATATTAAAGGCTGTTATGCAGCCATTGGATACTCCTTGAACGAACTATGAATGATTAGGGTGATGCATTTTAATTCTCTTCATACTCACGGTTCAAATTTAACATCTTGGGCTTTATTTATAAGTTTATCAATTACATTAATTAAAGCTTGTGCCGATACAGTGTCTCTGGAAACATATAATCTTTAAATTTTTGTAGGAATATAAACATTTGCCATGACAAGTAGAGATAAATAAAGTATTAAAACACATTTGTAAGATTTGCATTGTAAAAAGATTTCATTTTACTGAGATTTACCATGAGTGAGATCCACAAATTCTTTTCTTATAATTATTAGTTTTACTGTGTCTGTAGTGTTACTATGTCTGTGGAGTACACAGATTCCTTTACTTGTTGTACAAATAAGAAGAGGCTTGAAATCAATTTTCTGGACCCCAGGTTGCTTTTTTTCCCCCTTTTTTGTTCTTTTGCTTATTTTACTAGTTCTTTTTGCATATGTGTTATTAGACAGCTTTTTTTGAAGAGCAGAAAACAGATGGAAATTTAGGTTCAGAAAAGAAGTATTTCGACTACATAAAATATTACAACTCTTTTAAAAACTCCTTTAATTCCCACTCCTTTGAAAGACTGTAATGGTACTGATCTTTTGGGGGGTAGAATTTGCCTGGTGCAACCCACCTTCAAAGCTAGTTAGTTTCAAACGTAAAAAAAAAAATAAATGTAAATGTCTGTAGACACCCATCTTTCCCTGAGATATCAGTTGAATTCTGGAAATTTTATGAGGTAATGCTACCGTCTGCCACATTCCTATGTATTCAGTTCTCTCAAAATCTATCTTTCACACGACTTCACATCACTTCACAGCTCTAATAGTTTCTATTCTCTTTGGCAAAACAGTTATTTTGTGGGCCTGGAGAAAGAAATGGAGAAACTAGCTACTCCTAGCTCTTCCACAGAATCACTGATATTTCACACAGATATTTTTATATCTGAGATAAGAGACGATTGTATGAAACAGACGTTATTCCATGTATGTATCATCTTTCTCATCTGTTTGATGAGGAACCTTTACCTTTTGTGTTCACTTTTGATATCTGTTAAAAAAATGCAGATTTTTGTTAGCTTTGAGATTTTCTAACAAAAGCCAGCAAATAACAGCAAAGAATTAGCATTAATTCTAGTACTAGGAAATGGCTACTTTTCTGACAGGAGCTGTAGAGAAGATTTGTATTCAACAACAGCCAGTTTCTGGCTTACTCTGCTCTTATTTTGCCCACTCTGTTTACCTGATAAGAGAGAAAAAATAAAAAAGCTGGAATGACAAGTGTTGGGGGTTTTTTTGTTAGTTGCCTTTTATTTAACATTAAGAAATAGAAAACCACATTACAATTCTAAAGAAATATTTGAAGCAATATCACTGCGCTATCACAGTACCTTTATTTCTGATCCACACAGTAAAAGCTGTCACTTTACTGAAAACATACGGACATCACCACCAACAGTGATAGTGAAATGGTCTGTTTTCATGGCAAGTCAATGAATCAAAATTTTCTAAGCTGCCACTTTACTCTCAGAATTTAAGCTTGAAGTCATTTTTTTTCCCCTAAGTCTGAAGACAATTGAGTATGTGCAAAATGTTGACATGAGAAAAAAACAGAAACAGAGGAAAGTTGTACTACTGGTTAACATTGTATCATATAAAAGTAGAGAACTGCTCAAATTCCTCCTAGTGATAAGTTTTTTTGAGGTATCATGAGGAGTTGCTGGATGAGACACAATGTCTGATTTTACCTATGCTGACCCTGTAGCTCAAAGAAAAACTGAAATCTCAGGTGGTCTTTAGGCTTAATATGGGCTAAAATCCTTGAGGATACCAATATGCATTCAAAATCTACATCTTGCTATTCCTTTACAGCAAAATCCAGACACCCTTAGCTCACAAGAGCCCTGGTGATGGATAGGTAGGGTAGGAAGACACTACTACTTATTACACACAATGTACCGCATACACTGAAGTCCGTTCCAGTGACTACACTCTGATCACACCTCTGATTTTTTTTAAATTTTCATTTAAGGGATGATCGCCTAACTTTTAAAAAAACTAAGTTTAAATTCTGACAAGGATCCCTACATACATGACCACTGTGCCTGTGAAGTCAACAAATCTAGGGAAAGAACAGCCCAAGAAGACCATCAATATCCATAGGATCACAGTCTGCATTTATACAGTCAGTGTCTTCTACAGCTTTTCAGTGTGTAAAGCCTGGGATTCATGATTGCCATATACCTCTTTCTTAATCTCCTGTACTTTCCTGTACGTATTCTAGGAAAAAAGAAAGAGTACCGTTGACACATACTTTACATTTACATGTCAGCAACATTTTTATACATTACTAAAGCACATAAAGAAGTAATTTAACAAAATACATTTAATTAAGTTATTCCATACAATAAACAAGTGAAGAACTGACATAAAAGCAGTAGGAATTGCAGTTTCAGGAACAAAGACAATTTTTTTGTGATTCATATTTAATTTTTTAACTATAAATATGAGTCAGTTCTTTAGCAGATATTTTATGAGCAATAATTACCTAAAATTAAAAAATAAAAATTATAATATGCCGAATGTAAGTACCTAACAAAAGATTTTCAGTTATCTTTAATGAATAGATACACTTAGGACTTAATACATGAGTTAGAAATTCTGTTGTGCACAACTTAGAATAAGAATTTAGAAATAATAATACATTGCAATATTACACAAAAAGTTTTGTAACTATAAAACACATATTTGCAGAAAGAAGTAACTAGTTCATATATATTATTGAACTATTTAAGTTAATTTTTTCGTATTTTGAAATAATCCATACTTTTTTCTTGTACATAGATATTTTCAGTGATATTAGTACAACAAATGATTTAGGACCCACTCACTTTGTCACTGGAAACAAAATTTCTTGATGGTTTTAAAGAGATTCAATCTACAGTGGGTTTTGCCATCATTTTCCAACAGTTTTGCCACATTCTTTGTCATATTCACACCGAAATGAGCCACAGAACCTGAAACTCAGTGCACATATCATGACCCATGTTGAACACTTGACATTCCAAGACATTAAATACAGGTGCTAAAAATGCACCTCCCAGTATTTTCCTGCAAATAAATGCATGTCTTGTAAGGACTGGTGATAAAAGTCTCGGATACGTACTTTTATAACACCAATGTATAGCATTATACAAATCAGAAATCCTAGCTAAATGTATATTATACATTAGTTCTTGATTGTTTACTGGTGTGGCCTGAGGCTGATGCTCGTTGTGGGCCTCTCACTAGGTATCTCCGCTAACACTGCATATCTGAGAAAGAGTGTGATATCAATATTCTTTGGATTCACCAATGTGGAACCTTCCAAACAGAGTACTTACCACCTGTGGTTTACTAGTCCATCCCAGCATAGTCATTACTTCCTACTCTTCTTAATTATTATTTGGTATTTACTTTCAAACAAAATGCTCTACATCAATAGAGTAGCTACTGGGCTGCTCTTTTCTGACTTTATATAGGCACTATTGATTCAGTATTATATTAAACCTTTTGCCATGTTTTAAATTATACCTTAAATATACAAAACAGTGTCACAAAGCTCACTACACTAAGAGAGGCCATTACTTAACCTCTGGCTAAGCCCTCAGCTTGCATATCAAACTCAGGTGTTCACCACTTCCCAAAACACAGTCCACAACTGCTACTTCCTTTACCTGAGGAGGCACTTAAAGGACCTTACTCAAATTAGTGTATATCCAAATGCTTAACATTGTATCAACAGCTGGATGTTTGAATTAGTGTCTTTCCCCATTTAAATTAAATTAGTTGTTTCAACTTTGATTATTTCTCCCAACCTTATCTTTTTTTACTATTCAGTAGGTATGGAACACTAGAGAAAGGCAAAATTTTTGTACTTGACGCATAAAAATTTGTAACTATTGGGTGAGGAATACATGTTAAAGCTTAAACAAATTCAAACCACCTAAAAAAACCCCAAATAAAATTAAATTAAAAATCAAGAGTAGCAAGTAAGGTAACACAAAGCTTAATGGGATGAATAATTCCCAAATTGTCTAGACCTTATGAGCCTGGAGATCTATGTAATTTAGCAGATGCAGAATGATTGGTAGTTTCATTACCAGGTATCTTAAAATACTTAGGTGGCATGAACTTTTATAAGACTGTGGTTCTGTAGAGATATTTACTCATCCCCCAAATAAACCCACAGCTCAAAAGCATGGCTCTAAAGCATCAACTCACAGTGGAGTTAAACAAATTCCTGGTCTCTAGCCAGAAGCTCAGTATTTGCCCAAATAACATTTTCATGGTTAACTTAACACAGAAAATGTTATACTAAGTGTCTTAATATTTTAGAGTAAGCATATTTCAACAGCAGTTGAAATAGCAGTTCAACAGCTGACACACCTGAGGGACAGGATGCCATTTAGAGGGACCAGGACAAGCTTGAGCAGTGAGCCCATGTGAACCTCATGAGGTTCATCAACACTAAGAGCAAGGTGCTGCACTGGGTCAGGACAACCCCAGGTATCCATACAGGCTGGGGGATGCACATATTGAGAGCAGCCTTGCTGAGAAGGACTTGGGGGTGCTGGTGGATGAGAAGCTGGATGTGACCTGGCAACATGCACTCACAGCCCAGAAAGCCAATTGTATCCTTCCTGGGCTGCATCCAAAAAGTGTGACCAGCAGGTCATGGGAGGTGATTCTGTCCCTCTACTCTGCTCTTGAGACCCCACCCAGAGTACTGCATCCAGCTCTGGGGTCTCCAGCACAGCAAAGCCATAGACTTGTTGAAGAGGGTCCAGAGAAGAGCCATAAAAACAGTCAGAGGCATGCAGCACCTCTCTTGTGAGGATGGATGAGAGGATTGGGGTTGTTCAACACAGGAAAGAGAAGTCTCCAGTGAAAACTTACGGTGATTTTTCAATATTTAAATAGAGTGCTTATAACATAGTACAAGGAGTAACAGTTTTGAACTAAAAGAGAGTAGATTCAGAATAGATATAAGGAACAAATTGTTTATAATGAGGGTGGTGAAACACTGGAACAGGTTGCCCAGAAAGGTGAAGATTCCCAATCCTGCAAACATTCAAGGTCAGGCTGGGATGAGCTCAGAGCAACCTCATCTACTTAAATACACCGCTGCTCATTGCAGGGCTGTTGGACTAGATGACTTTTAAAGGTCACTTCCAATCCAAAACACCATTATGATTTTCTGATTCCATACCACAACAGTAACAATTAAATTATGCAATAAATGAGTACTTATGTAATTAATTAGGGTGGTCTATCATTATGTAATATTCAGTTTTGTCTACTGACAAATCTATAAGTTTTCATGGTGACTGGTATTACAATAATTAGTAAATGAAAGCCATTTCCAGCCATGCAAAAATGATGCTACCAGTTTAAAGATCTTACCTATTTAATGAAATTAGTCTTTGCTACAAATACATCTTAACTGATGATTTTGCCTCTTCTATTGCCAAAACCTGTTCCTGAGATTTTTCAGTGTAATTCTGCATGGCTTGCCCATAGAGGACATCAGCTTCTCTGAGAGTCCAGAATCAGCACCAGGAGTTGCTAGACCTTCAGCCTCATACCTTTCTCACCTTCTCTTACCAGAGAAGCTACAGTAAATTTTAAGTATGTAAATAGCCATCTTCACCAGACTGCTTCTGAGGTCAGACAACAAGCACCAGGTTGTTTTAATAAAAATTACCCAGGTAAAAGAATGTGAAGCGGAGGAAGAATGACATTTCTTTCATCTCCTATCTCAACCTATTTGCCTACTGAAGCAACTATTAAAGATTTACTATGAAAAGATCTCATTATAATTAATACACTGAGGAAACTGATCTACCTTTCCAGGTGAAAGCAGAAATCCTACACAGAAATTTTCTAAAATGCATGTTCTCCCCTCTGAAGGAAGTTGATTTATGTGGATTATTTCTGATTGATGACAAAGATTATACATTTGCCTGCAAATTTAAACCATAAAAAAAATTCTATTTTGGTGAATTGCTCCCAGCACATGTGAATGACATTCTTCTTGTCACAACAAACACAAGTAAGACTTCCATCAAATCTGGTGAAAATCACCATTCAGTACATTTCTCTCGTTTCCGTTACCCATTTTTCTTTCTCTGGGGAGAAGGTCAGCTACTCAGTCAGCCTATCACCTCTGCACAGATTCTGGATAATCACTGTAAAATATTCTGTGGAAATGAGATACTGGTTTCTAAATAGGCCTCTTCCCTGGTGCCTTAATACTCTAAATAGATTTGGATTTTAATGTGTAGCATAAAAGAAAATTCAAGTCTTAGTTAGTCTTTAGAGGCTGCTAACCAATGTCTTTCTTCTATGCACTATACGAAAGAGATTTGGGAAACTTCTTTTTAGTACATTTTATTAGATGACAAAATGTATGGAAGATGTTAATTAATACACACACAGAAAAAAAACCCAAACAAACAAACAAAAAAAAACCAAACCAAAAGCAAAGCACCAGCTACATTTGGATCTCTACTCTACTTTGGGACTCTACTTCTAAATCTGTTCAAAAAATTAAATTTTAAGAAAATGAAACTTTAAAAGTTAGCCACAAGAGACTTCACCAACTACCGGAATCATCGAGAATATTCATTCTTCTAAACCTATACAAGTTTAGTAATGAGCTTTCTATTTTTAGTGCTTCAAAGAAATGCAAAGTTTTAAGCTACCAATAACCACCTCTTCATGTTTAGTTTTGCTTTTGGGTTTTTTTTGTAATTTTTCTCCTAAAAAAACCCCCAAACAAACAATAAATAAATACATTTATATAAGGTCAGCTTAGGCTTTGCTGAAGCAAAGCAATGACTTTTAGTTTGATCAGGAATCAAAGTTCCAGAAGGAAAAGTGCTTTAGTTTCAGGTTTTAGTTTGTGTGTATATAATATAAAAGTACATATTTTCCAAATACATTACACACACACATTATATGAACATATGCACACACTTCTTTCATGTAAATATAATGGGTGTGTAGGGATATTTGTAAATATTGTCCCAGGTAATACAGCTACTACCTGGAAGTCCAGAGAAGTTGTGAAAATGTAAAGCAAATAGCCATTGCATGATGTTTACTCTTAGCTTTAAAGGATCTCCCTAAAACAGATTAATCTTATTCATGTGTACAACTTATGAAGGACTCTTTCATTTTTAATATTAAAAAATATAACTATGACTTAGAATTTTAATGTATTTGTTTTAATGATATAGAAGACCACTACTGTCTTCTAGTCTTGATCCTGATTACCCTGTATTACTCTACTTATAGATTCTGTATAACCAAGTTTTTGCATGAAATAGAAAATGTCTTTTACTTTATAACAGTGAACCCAAAGTACGGACTTCAGGGATAATTGTTTTTAATAAGCTTTAAATCTGTAATTGCCATGTGTGTCAGTTTGTGTTTGCCATATCTATCTGCCAGCAAGAGACAGTGACCACTTAGAGTGATTACAAAGTACACCAAATGTAGTATATATGTCACGTCTCCACAAGAGCTTGTTGGCAGCTTTGATCGACTTCTTTTTGATTACACCACAATCACCTCATTCCACTTTAGCTACTCTCACTCTCACTCTCTCTCCAGGGGTTCAGATGTCATTGCTGTATACCTTAGCAGATGAATCAGTTTTCCTTTTGTTAAATCCTCTTCCTGGGAAGATGAATCTACTCATTGATTTTGACCAAAGACTGAGTTTTAAAAAGGGTAGAAGAGACTTCTGACCTTTCAAATGATCAGATTAAGGTGGTTATTTTCACATTATTAAGTAATCAGGGAAGAAATACATTAAGCAAGAGTTTAGTTCTCGGGCTGCTTTGCAGGCTTCTAAAAACTGTTGTGCACTGACAGCTAACCTAGATTCCATTTCTTCCTTTTCCTCTGAACCACAAGGGAAGCTAAAATGCATTTTCACATTGCATTTTGCCTAAAGGCTCTCAGTAAAATTTAATTTTCTTACTGCATTGATTTTTCCATTATAAGTTGTAACAGTCTAATGATATCTCATAAGAATTTTTACTGTTGAGAAAAAAGGATGTGAATGATTTAGCAATAGTAACTGCAAGAGTTAGAGGATTTATTCTTATTTTCTTAACAACCTTCCATCTGTCTTTTTGATGGGCAGTTTTTGAAAAAGTCTATGCCATCTCACCATCCATTGGATCACCTTAAGTTAGCTGCTTAGCCTTATTTCAGGAGGGCAATACGTGATCCAGTTTCCTCAACACTTTTGAAAATCAAAATACAGCTTTCTAATTTTGGAGCTGAAAATGGTGATTAAAAATTAATGGGCCACATGGAAAGAATACGATTGACATACCCAAAAACACAACCATTTCTGTCATACTGGCTACATTACACTCACTGAAGACTGACATCCTTATTACCCCAAATACTTCAAGTTTGTCATTTTTTTTTTCCTTATGCTGGACAAAGAATATTATATATCAAAGAAATATGACATGTTCCTTGGAAAAATAAAACTTGAAGGCTGACTCTTTCATTCAAAACAATTGTATCATCACCAAAGCTGCAGAAATCATGTCTGAAAACAACTGGCGTGACAGACTACAAAATAAAGTGAGTGCCAGAGCAAGTAAAGCAGAGGTTTGCAAGTCCCTGTGTTCCACAGCTACAAGAGATTTTCTTACTTATTTCACAAGGATTTGATAGATAGTAATATATTGCACATTTGTACATTTCTTCCATCTCTAAGTTAAACAGTGTGAAGCCTGGTGTCTGTTCTTCTTGGTAAACAATAGCCTGACTGGTATCTTCCTCCAGATTTTCTAAAAATTCAGAAAGCTGGAAGAGTGGCCAGTTTCTTGTTTTCTGTGTTTTTCTTTCACAGTTAATGTTCATAAAAATAACAAAATGGGCATTAATACAGATGCTGGGAGCAAATTAAGGAACCTCTTATATCTAGTCAAGTCATCTGGATTCTTCAGGGGCATATTTTCCATTTTTGAACCTTGAAAAATAAACTGAGCTGAAGAATAGATCTACAGAAAAACAGTTCTGAAGTGCCCCCACTACAATTCACACGAAACACCTATGCAACTTCACAGACTCAGTCAGTTGCAGGATTGTTTTGGTTTTGTCATCATCATTGCTGGGTACTTATTTTACTTGGAAAACGTTGGTTTGCTTGTTGCTGGGGTTTTTTTGGTTTTGTTTGGGTTTGGGTTTTTTTTTGGGGGGGGGAGGGTTGTCGTTGTTTTGTTTTTCTGAATTTGTTTTGCAGGTATTCTTATAACGCAATCATGATTTTCTGAGAAAATACAATTTTCAAGATAAATGATTGTCAAGCACTGATTGGACATCCAGAATGAAAATTCTGTTAAGTGTCCTAAATTGCTTATTTAACTAACTTTTTTTTTGTAGTAAATTTTTGTAATGAATTTTTGTAGTCCTGTCATAAAAATAAATGAACATAAATATCCAAGAAGGAATTTTGCATAGCATTTTAAGTTATGTCCTTTACGACTACAGGATTATAAACACAAGCAGTTGTCATAAAGTCATGCAATGAATGTAGTATCATAATCAGACAAAATCTGTTCACTATCCCATGTTAAGAATGGGCTTAATAGATTTTTTTTTGTACTTCATTGGACTGACAAGTGCTGTTTGGAGAAAAGAGCTAGACATGACCATGTCTTTATTATAGGAAAGATGCATCAAGGTTAGGTTTTTTTATGGCTCAAATACTAAGGAAATATGTCTGATACAATAATTTAGATGCCAGATTTTGTATGCTTCCATGATCTGTGGATTTTCTTTTTAGCCAGCGCTATCTCTGCTGTGCAGTAAAATTGTACATCAATACACCTACTCCATCAGAGAAGCTGATGCTGACATTCCAGGACTCTTTTATTTTTAAAACCAACAGAGCTTTAGCCTCTTTAAAAATAATGGGCATGCCAATACATTAAGGGGAGAAATTCACCCCTTCTTGGTTGGTATCACTTTAAAGTGTAAAATCAACCCTGTATATTTTAACATGAAACATAACACTTTAAATTTAGCCATGATTTAATAATTTTCTTCTTCTGCCTCTGCTGGGGTTTAGTATCATTCTGTTGTTGATGCAGAACAGACTTTGTACTAACAATAGACATCTTGAGAGAGTGGGGAGAGTCTCACTTCTCCCTTCCATTTGAATCTAGTTTCTAGGACAAAAACAAATTAGTGTGTTAGCTCCTAACACAAGAGAAGAATCCCTTGTCAACACAGTCTCACCACAAGTGACAGAATTAAAGACCAGCAGCTGCAACACAACACACCTACCTTCCCAATTGTCCCAGCAATACCTAGAAAATTATTTCTTCTCAAATGAGAGATTATCTCACACACGTCAGGACACCCCTACTGTCTGAAACTAAAGGCTACACTGGGACAGTCAGAGTCATACTCAGTATCTGCCATTTTTTCAAAACCTGTCAACAAATACAGCCTGGGGGTCTTAGAGTTTTGCCATAGGGCTGGCAATGAGAAAGATGTCTCAGAAACATGTCTGAGAGCTGAGGCTGCTTAAAGATAGACATCTCACTGGATATTACATGGAAGGTTACAGTCCTTAAACTTGGGANAGGTTACAGTCCTTAAACTTGGGAAGTGACATTACCTCTTGTCAAGACGACACAGTTAAGGACAGGCCCAATGTATCTGATTAACGAAGAAAACCATCCTAGCAAGTACGTAATGTTTCTGAGGTGCACAAGGTGGTGACACCCCACTCTTCTTTCCAAACTAAAAAACAAGGGAGGAGGAAAAGGATGCATGGTGGAGGGGGAGGGTGGTAGGCTGGGAGTGGGGGGAAAAGAGGGAGGGAGAAGCAAATGCTAACAATTACAGAACAGAACAGACTAAAAACTTCCTGAGAGACTATACTTATATATAATAAACATACTAAAAAAAGAATGAACAACTCTTAAAAGCTGAACGTGCAACACAAATCTGCCTTATATAGCAAAACGTCCTATAAACAGAGTTTGAATTAAGATTATACCATGTATTTGGTTTTTTATATAATGATCTGCTGCAGCTGAGGAATCAATAGTTTGAAAAGCATCACAGAAATCTTTGCTTGTGAATACCTAGTGTAATGTTAGAGAATTTCAAATATTAAGACAAGACCAGTATAATCAACAGGTCAAGATATGGAAGGACAGATAATACTGTTGCATAATATTAGCAACATAGTATAACATATATATTAAAGTATAGTAATTAATGAATAATAACACTTTATATATTACATTTTTATAGTAGTTATAATTTTCCTTCTCTACTCAGCACTAATGCAGCCTCACCTTGAACATTGTGTGCAGTTTTGGGCACTGCAATATAAGAAAGATATTAAGTTCTTAGAAAGTGTCCAAAGGAGGGCAATGAAGATGGTGAAGGGCCTTGAGGGGAAATCGTATGAGGAGCAACTGAGGTCACTTGGTCTGTTCAGCCTGGAGAAGAGAAGACTGAGGGGAGACCTCATTGCAGTCTACAGCTTCCTTGTGAGAAGAGAAGGAAGCACTGATCTCTTCTCTGTGCTGACCAGTGACAGGAGCTGAGGAAATGGACTGAAATTATCCCAGGAGATGTTTAGGTTGGATATTAGAAACAGGTTCTTCCCCCAGACAGTGGGTGGACACTGGAACAGGCTCCCCAGGGTCACAGC